>JAJOZX010013717.1:0-86414 GCA_023014485.1 Bathynomus jamesi | reverse complement strand
GATGGATGCACCTGCAAGAACTAGGAGAGCTGACTGAGATCCACGGGAGGTTTAAGGCAGATCAATATATAGAGATCATGGAGGAGGTAATACTGCCTTCTGTACGCGCGTATGTTTACCCTATCGTGAGTAGATTATCTTTTGCAGGTATGTTGTATTTGTGTGTTATAGAATACTATACTATTATTAGAGTAAGATTTATGTATTACACACATTTGTATGTCCGGTTTCCACATTTACATGGGATGAATAATGGTCATAAAATTGTTCTTTAACTCTTTCAGTACTATGACAACACTTTAGGGGTTTATTCTAGATAACTGCCGACTGTATTATTTGTATAACGGTGCACAATTACATTTAGTTGAGAGAAACCCCTAATACATAGGAGTTAAAACCTATCTCGAATAGTGGGTTACTGATGAAGCGTATGGATGAGATATAGTCCTACTTTTAATATTTAAAATCCATTTGCAGGACAACTCTCCCATCCACACCATCAGAATTGTTAGGTGGTGGTTTGAGGACCAGCGAAATCTAGAACTACTGGACTGGCCTAGTAAGGGGTGTGATCTCAACCCCATTGAGAACGTGTGGGGGAATGTGGTGAATTCATAGGAGCCTTGGCAGGAGCGGACCAGCCGCCAGCTGCTGATCACACTATGGATGAGTGGGAGATGTTCCGAAGGAACCCACACATCATACATAACCATGTTGCATCTATGCCACACAGATTACAAGATGTAATAAAAAATAATAGGGGATGGACCAAATACTATGAACCAGTATAGCTGTGCCATTTATGTTAATCTATGGCAAATTGTGAGCATTTTGTATGGTAAACTATTTAGCAAAACATTCTCAACCATTGCATATTTTTTGTAATAAAGAATTGGTGTGTGTGTGTGTGTGTGTGTGTGTGTGTGTTATATATATATATATATTTATTATATATTTATATATTTATTCCTTGTTGAGATCTAATATCATCTCCACATTGATAATGCAACAGGAAATCTGGAAAACATTTAATGAGTACATCTGTCCATCGTGATTAAATCATTCTCTCTCCACATTAATAATACAAATAGTCTGGAAAACACTATTAATATAATCGGCATCAGCCGCAAACGGGTGGTGATATCCTGCTTCATGCAACCGTGACCTTACGGTTTCCACTGACACGTCCATATGTAGTCTCTCCTGGACGGCGACAGCAACTAACCATGTCAACACCACGGTTTGGCCCATCAACGCCATTTCACAAACATTAGTATAATATTGTATGAATTTATAAGTATATATAAATATGTTTATGCTAGTATAACCGTTGATTATTCTTATGTGATTTTGATAATCAGTTACTGTTATTCAGATCGAAACTGTTAACAAGTTCTTTGTGTAACAATCGATAAGCCATTTCCCACTAACTCTCTCTCTGCCCCTCTACCTCGCTCTCTCTCACACTGTCTCAATCTTTTTTTCGTTCAATGTCAATACGTGTGTGTGTGTTGTTAACCCACAAAGAAAAAGAAAAACGATTCCAAGGCCTTTCGTGTATTCAGAGCTATACCTCATCAGGGAATAACGAGGTGTAGCTCTGAATACACGAAAGGCCTCGGAATCGTTTTTTTTGGGGGGTTTGCAACATTCATTCATTTCACGTGTTTAATTGTGGAATTCATACTATATTATAATATATATATATATATATATTATATATATAATATATATATATATATATAGGGTGTCCCATAAGTCCGGCATCATACGAAAAATAATAAAAAAAGGCAAAACAAAAGCTTTTATTTACAGAACGTGCTCAATATGTCCACCATTGTTTTCAATACACAAATTCAGACGTGATACCCAGTCAGCAAGCACACGGCGAATGATGTCAGGTGTAATGGTGTTACATGCCCCAATAATGCGCTGCCGCAAATGTTCAACATTCCTAATTTTCCCTGCGTATACCAGCGCTTTCAAGTGGCCCCGAGATAAAAATCTAGTGGCGTGAGATCCGGGCTTTTAGCTGGCCATTCCACAGGCCCTTGATGTCCTATCCAATGACCAGGGAATTGTTGGTACAGGTATTCCCTTACTTGGGTGCTGTAATGTGCAGGAGCGCCGTCTTGCTGGAACCATGTTGGGAAATTTCCTTCTTCGTTCGAGACACTGGTAAATGCTTCTTCCTTGAGCATACGTAGGTAGGTGCCTCCAGTGACATATTCATCGAAAAAGAGGGGGCCTATGATGCGATCCTTCCAAATGCCACACCATACCATCACCCGAGATGCACCTTGTTCCTTTGAAGAGGTATACCAGTAGCGGGTGTTCTGTTGATTTACCTCACCATTTCCACAAAAAACAGCCTCGTCACTGAACAGAATGGTGGACGGGAAATTGGCATCCCGAGCATATTGTTCCGTAGCCCCTTCACAAAATTCCATCCGCCGGTCGGGATCATCTTCGCTTAATTTCTGTAGGATGTGAAGTTTATATAGATGCCATTTGTGAGCCTGAAGAATGCGATGGATGCTACTTTTCGACACTCCTGTCTCGGCGGACAATCGCCGAAGAGACTTATTGGGACTTCTGTTAAAATGAGCCAGGATAGCAGTCGCTGTATCATCGTCAGTGGACCTCCTTGAAGGTCCACTGCGTGGTTTATCTTCTATGGATCCTGTTTCCTTAAACTTTGCAACAAGTCTGCTAACACAACTCTGTGCTATTGGCTCGCGGTCTGGATGCAGTCTGTTAAATTCAGCAGCGGCCTCTCTCTGACTCCGATTTCCTATGAGTAGAATTATCTGGATTCGTTCTTCCTTGCTCACAGACATAATGGCCTGTAGAAAGAGAAAAATATGAATTATGGTTTCTAGAAATAGAAAAATATGAATTTCTCCTATGATGCCGGACTTATGGGACACCCTGTGTATATATATAATTTGCATTCATTATCGTAGATCTGGCATCCGCGCATCCCCTCATAAACGTTTTAAAACGTTTTTGAAACCTTTAGTACGAGACCTCGACGGCCGACGCTCGTCAGTTAAAATTTTGAATTATAATGGTGTTGACGTGTTATTTAATTGTTAGAGTACCCATACATTTTAAAAATGACTTCAAAAAGAAAGTGCACTTTCAATGAAGATTTAGAAAAAGAATATCCTTTTATTAAAAAAGCAAAGTGAGAGAGCATGGTGAAATGTATTAAATGTTTTTCTACTTTTCAATTGCAAGTGGTGGGAAATGTGACATTAAACGTCATTTAAACTCTACTAAGCATAAACAAGCTGATGCCTGCGCTTCATCAAGTAGGCCTTTGACAACGTTTTCACAGAGTAAAGATTTTGATGGAGAAAAAAAAGTGTAGCAGTAGCTTAAGGAACTTGGACTTACCATTCAATCAAACACAACCTATCTTTTCGATCTACAGACTGCACTTCAAAACTAATCAGAAGATGCTTCAATAAGACATTTTCTTGCGCTCGTACTAAAACAGAGGCAATTTTAACTAATGTCTTTCAACCTGATGTTCCGCATTCATTAAAAGACTACCTTTTACTTTCCGACTACATAACAATTTACAGTGATTGTACGAACCATGTGTCAAAGTATGCCTTTTATTGGTTACGTGCTTTTTACCGACAAAGGGAGTTAAGGTAAAAATCCTAGAGGTGACAAGTTTAGCTGGAGACACATCTGAAATAATATTCAATTTCATACACAGAACTTTAGATTCTCATCAGCTGACAAAATACTGGCATTATGTGCTGACAATACAAACACTAACTTTGGGGGGTCATCAAGAGGTGGCAAAAATAATGTTTTCTTCAGGCTACATCAAAGTTTGGGTAGAAAATTAATTAGTGTCAATTGTCGAGCCCATATTTTGAATAACTGCATGAAAAGTTCATGTGACTGTCTGCCTATTGATGTGGAAGTGATAGTTATGAAAATCTACTCATTCTTTTACATTTATACAGTCAGAGTGGAAGAACTGAAAGATGTGTGATTTTGTTGGCGTGGAGTTTCAAAATATATTAGGATACATTAAAACCAGGTGGCTGGCTTTGAGGCCAGCCAACGAAAGGATTCTTCGGCTATTCAAACCTCTGAAAGTGTATTTTCAGTCTCATGAAAAATGCCCTACTATTCTCAGACAGTTTTTTGAGAACCCTTATGCTGAGGCATTTCTGTTATTTTGTACACAGAGTTCATTACTCCATGATTGCATCTTAAAAGTTGAATCTCAAAAAGCTTCCTTGCCAGAAATAGCCTGTATTCTTAAGGACTTAAAGCTAAAATTAACTGAAAGAAAACAGAAGTCATTTTTACCCTTAACTGTGGATAAAATGTTAAAGGATTTAGAGAGACAAGGAAAGAATATAGAAAGTTTCAAAAATACAGCTTCTTCATTCTATGCTGTGTGTGTAGAATATTTGAATGAGTGGTGTCAGCATTTTGTAGTAGTAAAAATTTTTAATTGAATTCTTCTTCGCAACTTAATCTCCTGGAGTGAAGTTAAAGAAAGCATCGAATTCATTATTGAAAGGAAGTCCGATTTCCCTTTAAATGACAGTGAACTATTTGATGAAGTAACTTGTGTAAAAAAAATTTGTAACATCAGAAAGAATTAAAGAATGGAATAACATGGAACTGGAAGTTGACAGTAGGTGGGTAGAAATATTTACACATTTCAAGAGTGAGAAAATTCCCTTTGAAAACATTTCCAAGGTAATAGAATTCTGTTTGAGTTTACCTGGATCAAATGCTCCAACAGAGAGGGTATTTTCCATATAATGAATAACTTTTGAACAGAAGAAAAAAAGTCGGTTAAATATAAATACTCTAAAAGCAGCGTTGTTAACGATATGTAATTACGAGATGAGTTGCCTTGAATTTTGTGAATATCTGAACAAAGAAATACCTTTCCTTAAGAAAATACATTCCAGTGCCAAGTACAATTAAAATGTTTTTCAATAAATTAGGTAAGTAAACTATATAAAATTACTTTTTGGTAGTACAATTATTTGTCCGTTATATATTTTTGAAAGATAAAGTAAAATGCCTATAGAGTGCTGCAAAATGCTCTTAAAAGGTATTGGTTGACCTGTGGAGTGTTATCGAGATATCATACAAGTATATTAGTGTACCAATGGATCCGTCCCGCATTGGGATCGCAAAAATCTGGTCACCCTACTTACAAGCAGGACTGTGGAGTCGGAGTCGTGGAGTCGGAAGCAATTTTGGTGCTGCTGGAGTCGGAGTCGGAGTCAGTAAAAATGTACCGACTCCGACCTCAATATAAATTTTAATAAAATATGTTTTTGTTTGATATCACTGGCAGCTATGGTGGTTAAGCCACTTAAATAATAAACACAATGTTTTCCATTTCAGACACTAATGCCATTAATTAATTTTTTCTTTTCAGATAATATTTTTTATTTTTAATGCTTATTTAATTTCGAGTTCTTTCTAAATTTCATAAGTTTTTAACTTTCAAGTCTAAAACCCCTTTCACAATGGCAAAGACACTTCCAACAAAGTCTGCAGTTTTTGAATATTTTACAATAACCACAGATGGGAAACATTTCGTGTGTCAGTGGTATGATAGATGATGATGATGGTGAAAAATTTTGTGAAGCAAAAATCAGTAGTTTTACTGGCTCTGATAAAAATGCACCAACCAGAGCATCAAATTTGAAAAGACATCTGCAGCGTTTCCATCCCAAAATTTTAGAAGTTGTCATTGAGAAAGATAGTAATAAAAACCTTCCAACTACTTCAAAGTTAACAAAAGATCATAGATTACTGAATGACAAGCACCACTTACAAGATTCTTTACTACAGACAAAGTTACCGTAACAATGACCACAGAAAAGTTCAAGAAGCACATCATCGAACTGGTGGTAAGAAATGGTGTAGCCTTATCTTTATTTTCACAACCAGCCTTTCTATGCCTAAATGGAGAAATGGCCAAGAAACTTGGGAGTTTCTCTGGAAAGACAAAGTATCAGAAAAATTATAGTTGAAGAAACCACAAATAAAAAGGAAGAACTCCGAAGAACTCTTAAGGGACGCTTCATGTTTATTAAAATGGATGCAGCCACGCGTCATAGAGTTAACTATTTTGCCATCAATGCTAGATTTGTTGATGAAAACAATAAAATGGTAACTCGGACATTGGGAGTAAAGGACACTGAAGGTGCATCATGACAGCGACTATCTTCAGAAGTTAGTGGAGGAACTTTTAAAAGACTTTGTAATTAAGAAAGAGCAGATTCTATGTATTGTCACAGATAATGCTTCAAGCATGCTAAGCACGATAGAAAAGCTGAATAAAGTTGATGAAGAAAAAGTGGCTAATGAAGATGACATTCCTGAAACTGATTCTCAAACAGCACAAACAGAACAGAGCGATGAAATTTTAGATGATATTGTTGAAGAAGCATCTAAGCTCTTTCTAATCCAACATATGCGTTGTGTTGTACATACATTGCAGCTAGCAATAAGAGATGGATTGAAAGATCGCCATGCAGCTACTGTGATAGGCAAGTTGAGGCAAGTAGCCACTGCAGCCAGGACCTCTAAAATTGATGCTATTATCCAGAGACGTGCAGGAAAGGGAGCTATTTTGAACCAAGCGACACGCTGGGGGAGCACATATATGATGATTAAGCGTTCGCTTGATCTAAAACCCTTCCTAGAAGACATTGATAATCCCAATGTTTCACTAACTGAAATTCAATGGAGGGAGGTTACACAATTAGAAGCTCTGCTTGCTCACCCTTATACTGTCACCAAAAAGTTGCAAGCAGAGGATTTAACTCCTGGTACATTCCTATGGGAATGGAAAAATGTATTATTTCATCTATCCCAAACTGGAGGATTAATTGCTGATGGAATTGTATCCTCAATGAAGAAAAGAGAGGGTCTGCTACTGGAAAATGAGATCTTATTAGCTGCTGTCTACATAGATCCAATGAACCGAATTTTGTTGACCGAAGAACAAATTGCTAAAGCAAAAGAGGCCCTCTGCGAGGTTGCAATTCGCATAAAAGGGCTATTACCTGAAAATCCTGAACCACAGGATGAAGATATGAGTAGTATGTCCCTCTCATCCTCTTCAAATGATGAAGAATTAGACTTTCAAAAATATTTAGATAAAATTGAACGCTCAAAAGCAAAGCGTCGCCGCTTAAACGTGCATAGGCAACCTTTTGATGTTAAACTAATGAAATTTAAGCAAGATTTTTTTGATGGCCTAAAAGAAATGGAAAAATATGATCGCTCATCTAAACTGACAATACAAGAAGTCATCCCCGCATATCCAGAGATTTTAAGAGATACAGCTATGATAGTAACAGCCATGCCACCCACTCAGGTCAGTGTGGAGAGACTTGTTTTCCGCACTGAAAATAATTAAATCAGATTTAAGGGCTTCAATGAAAGAGGATCTGGCAGAAGCAATTCTGTTCCTAAGAACAAGTTATTTGTAAATTTTAGATTTTCACCCTTGGCCTTGTTTAATAAATTTTGCAGGAATACTTTTATATTTTTTATTGCATTTAATGAAATTTTTATTTTGTCAGTCTTAAATTTAATTTTTTTTTTGTTTTATGCTCAATGAATTTTGTTTTTTTATAAATAAAAAATAAAAAAGCCATAATGGCATCGCTACAACCATTAGACTCAAACTTTGCAGGTTATTGGTTTAAAAAGTAGCCTCATGATTCACGTGGTGGTGATGAAATGCCTCTTGTGTAATTATCATCATAGCAGATTTAGAATTAATATACCTTCGGAGTAGGAGTCCGATAGACAAAAAATTGAGGAGTCGGAGTCGGTTTTTTATGTGCCGACTCCACAGCCCTGCTTATAAGGCATAATATTTTCACAAAAAGTGAAACAAATTTACTGCAAAATTTATTACTAGGAATTGCAACATAACAGAGGATGTAGCATACTATTGATACTAATTTACTAATGATAGAATATACCAGGAGAGTTTAGTTTTGCAAAACAATAATACGAAATACTAAAGAAATGAATCAAATGAGTTATTGTGCATGGCAATAACAACTGAAATTTATTAGCTAAATATACACACTTAAGACCTATTATTCAAAAGATCTTCATTGGCCTTTAAGAAAACAAGCTTCTCAAAATTTGTATCTAAGAGCGAGCCTCGTTTCGGACGCAGTATATCCTTCCCTACTGAAAAAAACCCGCTCAACAGCGGCACTAGATGGTATAGGAGTGTTAAGTTTAATAAACTTATTTTTAAAGTTAGTGGATGGGAAGGATGCAGAGCTAACGTGCCGTGAAGGCCCAGATGAGAGGAATGACGAAACCTCTATTGAACTTAGGTCTCTCCCTGCTCCAGGGTTCTTCGCCTTTTTACTTTGACAGTGCTGTCAGTGTAGGGGGAGAGGGTGGATGGGGGTAGGCTGCCAGCATGCCAACGGCCAACATGCACACTAGGGTTATGACTTTTTAATTTTGTCATAAATATTGTTTCCTGTATCATCAATCGATGAACTTTTGCTTGAAAACAATAAAAAAAGGGCCTAATTCTTCAGAATTAAAAAAAAATGTCACCCCGAAAGCAAATATAGTATATTAGTTACAGGTTTATTTTAAGCAATAAGTAAAACAATTAAAACAATAATAGAGTAAATGTATAATATTGTATTTGTATAATTAATATGTATTGTATAGGTATAATGTTGTATAATATAATATATGTTTATGTATAATAATTGTGAAATAAACATGCAAATTTCTATTTATTTTATTAATTTTTTCTTTTGGGGGTGAAGTTTTTTCAAAATATATCGAAAAAACTGTTATTTTCATTGTCAGGGGGCAAAAGTTCATCGATTTATGATACAGGAACATGAGGTTATAAAAATGTCATAACCCTAAATTGCACACCTTGCTCATAGTGAAGGGACAAATTTTTAAAGGTTAATGAATAATGAGTGAGGATCGAAAGAAACTAATTGCGAGCTACGATAACAAAGTAACGAGTAACGACTAACGAATGTATTTTCCTAAAAAAGTAACGTCGTTACTGAAAGTTACTTGATTTGAAATGTAACGCCGTTACCGCTACCGTTACTAAAAAAGTACCGCGTTACGTAACGGCCGTTACTTGTAACGCGTTACTGCCCAGCTCTGTCCATATGTAATTAGGTTAGGCTATTTTAGGTTGGCTTCTCAATTTGTGTAATACTATTTTGCAACAGCTCCTATATTTTTTTTACTTATTTTCAGAGGAAAGGAATTGATATTAGTAATTCTGACACCATATATAACTTGCTTGAAGTAGTGGTAGCGTTTCCTGACGAATCAGAAGATGTCCTGGCTATGGAGTTTGTTGAAGTAGTAGGGCTTACTTATTGTATGACTAAGGACCAAGATGACCTCTTCGAGATGATGTGTTCAACAGACTATTAAGTGATGATATTTATGATATGATTGTGTTTCAAACAAATTTATATGCCACACAAAAGCAGAAACCTTTTGTGCCAACAACTACAGTAGAAATCAAGAAGTTTCTAGCCATTAATTTTTTGATGGGATTGAAGTAGTCTCCTTCATATAAAGATTACTGGTCATCTGATCCGATGCTTCGTGATCCTTATATATCGAATATAATGGCACTAAACAGATTTAAATGGCTCCTTTCAAACCTTGATTTGAAAGATAATAATGAAGCTTTACCAAAAAGTCATGAAAACTATAAATATAAAGTACGACCATTCTTAGGTGCTTTGAATAAACAGTTTGATAAGAGCTACAATCCATCAGAACACCAATCTGTTGATGAATCGATGATTAAATTTAAAGAAAGGATTAGCTTCTAGCCATACATGCCCTTGAAACCTATAAAACGGGGTTACAAAATTTTGGAACGAGCAGATGTTCATGGCTATACTTCTCAATTTGAAATTATGTAGGAAAGGGGAAAAAAAAAACGTCAAGGCTTAGGATTAGGAGAAAGTGTCGTCAAAAACTTGTGCATCCTCCCCCCCCACCTATATGGCATATCATAAAATATTTGCCGACAATTTTTTTCTAGTGTGCCATTAGCTTATTTCTTGGTGAAAGAAAAAGTTGGGTATTGTGGTGCCATTAGACAACAAAGAAAGTTTGTGCCTGAAATGACAACGGACAAAACTATGAAGAGGGGTGATTCAGATTAAAGGATGGATTCAAGTGGAATATCTATCAAAAATGGGTGGATAACAGAAGTGTCAATTTCATATCAAATTTCTATGATCCTTCTACATATAATGCACACTATATCAAGAAGAAATAAAGATGGTACAGTTAATGAAATTAGGGGGAAACAGTGTAAATGTGGATTATAATAAACACATGGAATATGGGAGAGAAGGCGGATATGCTAAAATCTCTCTATAAGGGTTGACAGAAAGAGTAAAAAATGGAGGCACAGAAGTGTATTCCACTTTCTTGACGTAACACCAGTCAACTCCTTTATACTTTTCAAGCAACTGACGGAAAAGAAACATATTTCAATGAAGTAATTCAAAATGAAATTGATCCATAGTCTAGTTGGGGCGTCCGTATTCACACCTCGTAATAAGAAGAGAAATTTTAATGAAAGTAGTCCAGGAAGCCCTTCATGCTCTAATGTGAAAAGGCATAAAACGAAAATTGATGTAGCCATATGCCTAAACAGTTCGAATCACATGCCAATGCTATGTGGCAATTGGAGAAGATGCAACTATTGCAGCAGGAAAAAAGCGACCTCACAGAACTAGATGGGAATGTAATATATGCAAAGTACCTCTGTAACAACAAAAATCAGTGTTTCAACGTCTTTCATACTAAATAAATAAATGTGTGAGCGAATCCAAGAAATTAATTTCCTAATGAGAATACATGTTAAATTTTCTTTTCCAGCTAATAATACAATCAGATTTTTTTTTCACAAAAGGTATGGTGGTTAGCAGCAGTAACCACCTCCAATTTAGAATCATGTAAGTAATTACAATCTAAATTACTACCTGATTCACTTCTTTTTCTTTCTTACAAATAAATAAAACAAATAATTTAGTACATTTTCAAAAAAAGTCTCGTTCCTTAAAGGGCTAAACGAGCTTCATTGTGCACTTTTCGTAGCAGAGGTTTTCTTCGTGTAACTCTTCCATGCAGACCATTCTCAATGTAGGACGTACAGACGGTACAGTAGAGGGATGGACATCGATCTTGGAAAGTTTTAATGTTTGGCAAATATCACCTGCAGCCACTCTCTCAATACATCTAGCTGTACGTTCTGAAATCTTGCAAGGTCGTGCACACCTTCGTACAATTTTGATTGTTCCAAAGATAACTTCCCATTCTATGCCATTCCTATTCACATTTTCGGTCGTCAAATGAAAATGACAGTGAAAAATACATATTTGACAAAACGTGCGTCTTGGTTTGGGAGTTTTCGTCGCTGAAACGGCGCCAAATGGAAGGGCCAACATTTCCTGACCTAACTTACTTTAACCAATCATAACCTAACTTATCGTATCGTAACCAACAGCAACTTAAACCGGACCAAAGTAGGAAAAGCCGTGGAATAGCATAGAATGGGGACCGCATTTGCGGACACGGATGGAATGGAAATGGCCTAGAATGGGGTGAAACCGTCCCAAAACCTATTTCTATTTCTTTATAACTGCAACCGTCGTAAATAGAATTCATAGTTCTTCTCCTATCTTCCTTTCGGAAGAAGTCTTTCCAGACTCCTGTGCAACAATAAAAGATCTCTCGAGATCTGTAAACGGTTCTTTACCACAACCCGTTGCTTACGAATCGTTTGTAGTCATCCGTCCTCCATGGAAACCATGGAAATGCAGAGAAAATTCTAGCAGAATTCCCAACAGTCTCAAATCAATAAACAGTCTACTACTGAAAAAAAATTTAAATTGTTCAAGTAAAAGATGGACAAAGTATTAAATAATTTTGTAAATGAATGTATGAAAACTTTCACATTTTAACTTTTTATTTTCTTCAAATTCTTTGATGTTTTACATTATATGTTAGAGTTAAACTAGTTTTTTATTTGTTAAATTTTTACAAACGAATGGTAAACTTTCGTAACTATCCCATGCATGGTACAAAAGTTGGGGATAAATATAAAAATATTTTTCTGCACAAACACTTATGAGAGCGCCACACTAATATAATATATATATATATATAACCTTTGGTAACCTTTGGTTAACTTCCGCCCGAATTGTTCATTCTGACGAAGGTCAAGCTTTTCACTCCACCTTAGACATACAGTTTAACGTGGAATCCGAACCACGCCCCATCAGCAGCCGAGCGTCTTAACCACTTGGCCACCTAGGGTACCCATTTATCTACCAACCACTTTCTTTGTGTGGAAGGATGAACAGCTGGGTTTTGCTGCGCGCCGGCTGCCGTCGGGTCTCGAACCCGGGGCCGATGGATTCGTAGTCAGCGACGCTAACCACTACACCACCGAGGCGCTATATATATATATATATATATATATATATATATATATATATATATATATATATATATATAGTGGCGCAAAAGTCGCGCATCATAGGAATTTTCAGTGTTGATAATATATTAGTTTTTCTTTTAAATAGGAGATGGCTGCGAAATTAACAATAGACGAGGTGAGCTTGGTTTTAAACTTTTAATGTACGAGTACCAGGTATAACAAATCGATGAATCGGTACATAATTTAAATTCTGTACCGATTCATCGATTTGTTGTACCTCGTATTCCATACATTAAAATCAAGCTCACCCTCTCACCTATTGTTAATTTCGCAGCCATCTCCTACTTAAAAGAAAAACTAATATATTATCAATACTGAAAATTCCTATGATGCGCGACTTTTGTGCCACCATATATATATATATATATATATATATATATATATATATATATATATATATATATATAGTTCCCAGGTACACCCTTGGTGAACATGAAACCGGTAATGATACCAATATAGAAGATAAACAGACTTATACGTGACTCGAGACATGCGAAGCAGATTGCCTGCTAATGTCAGGAGTTAGAGCAGGAAGTTGGAAGGTCGTAGCTGATATCGTAACACCGGCTCCCAATGGTCAGCGAACTTAAGCGACATTGAGTCAGATAGTAGTTAGATGGGAGACCGTCCTCCGCGTCCAGACTATGCAGCGACCCATGGTTCGGATCCCACGCAAAGCCGTAGGTCCCCTCCATTATATGACCTTAGATGTTGCGAAGGAGGTTAAACAACGCCATCATTACACTTTGGAAATTGGAACGGAAAGCATTTCCGGGTTTCTTCTTTATCCAGTAAATAAACAAAGGTCAACTCAAAACTGCAAAAAAAAAACTTTTCCCTTTTGAAAGAACTCAAATGAAAAGTAAATACAGAAAACAAATGGAGCAAATCTGAGAGATACAAAAATTAAAGGCAGGTAAACATGACAAAATATTTTAGAAAGAAAACAAGACGGAAGGGCCGATCCTGTTTTCCTTTGTACGCATCAAAGTTTTTAAGTATGCATGCATGGTTCCGAGGTCAGAAAAGGGAAAAAGAAAAAAAAATATCGGGCTTCCTAAATAATGGTTTAACAGTTTCTCATTTCTCCATTTAGTAATTGAAAGTCTGAAAGCGACGAACTTTCAGTTAAATTTCGAATTTACTATGCGAATTCAATCTCAAAAATAAAACCGTTCGTGAATTGTTTCTTTTATCTCTTTCTTATGTTTATCTTTGGACGCATTCAGAAAGGAAGTAAAAATTCCAGAATTTGAAATTTAGCATGTTTTCTCCCCTCGGGAGTCGCAAAAGAATACGCTCGATTTCCAATGAAAGGGCAACATCACTCAAGTTTCCGAGTGACGCCATCACAAGCAAATGAAAAAGAAGAAGAAATGAATAAGTAAATATCAAAATAGACGTTCTCTACATCTCAGAACGAACACCAAACGGATGAAAATAACTGAGAAACAACGAGTATCGTGTAAAATGGTAATAAATATGCGCAACATTCATTATCTGTTGCAAATACAGCAAATCGTAAAAGAACTCTCCTGGAAAAGTCAATATCAAAAAAATGTACTTTTTTAAAATTTACAGAAACCGATATTTTTCATCTTAAACTCATTTTCACTAAAAAAAAAAAAAAAATTATGAAGAACATTACAGGCACCGCATTTTCGATTAGCAAAGTAAAAGCTGGTGCAAACTTCAGAGAGCTTAGCTGGCACTGAAGCTTATCTTCTCCTTGCCGACATATTCTGAACTCATTAGGATTAGCGCTCTCAGCCCTAAATTAATGGAGACAAGAAAAGTGTCCCTAACGTAACAAGCGGACTTACGCTACAGCTTAACTTAAACCTAGCCGAGCTTACTCGCTCTAAAAATGTTAAAAATTTAAGAAAGAACAGGACTAGTTTGAATAAGGCTACAATTTCCTAATAATTTGACATTTCCCCCAGAAAACTACGCTGAAATTATGTCAAAAGTTTGTGCACATTTTTAAAAAAACATAAACCGCTCCTGCAAATATTAAGTATTTTTTCTTAACTTATAAACTAAAAAAATATTCTTCGAACACTTTTTCATCGCATGAATCACGTGATCTCCATCGACCAATCTGAGCGTGAGCCCAGTCCTGTCGTACATTTCTCACCTGACGCAAGCAATTCAGTCAATTTGAGACTACCCAATTTTGAACTAACTAAAGTTTCAGCGGTACAAACGACCTTTTAACTGCAATATTATCGCTAATCAAGCCAATCCTTTTAAAGTATTTTCATACACTTTCACATTCATAACAACCTATTTAGTGTGATTTTCCACAAGAGCATTATTAAATCTTGCTATATTATACACAATTATATACAACGTACATGCAGCGTTTACACTTTACACAATACAAAATACAAATACTGCGGTCATGCACGAGCATTTTGGACATAACGCAATCAAGGGGACTTTATATACAGGGTGGCGCAAAGTCGTGCATCATAGGAATTTTCAGTGTTCATTATATATTTCTTTTCTTTTAGGTAGGGAATGACTGCAAAATTAACAATAGACGAGGGGGTGAGATTGGTTTTGATGCATGGAATACCAGGTACAACAAACCGATGAATCGGTACAGAATTTAAATTATGTACCGATTCATCAATTTGTTGTATCTGGTATTCCGTACATTAAAACCAAGCTCATCCTCTCGTCTATTGTTAATTTCGCAACCATCCCCACCTAAAAGAGAAAAAAAAAATAGTCAACACTGAAAATTCCTATGATGCGCGACATTTGCGCCACCAGATCTTAAAATTTGGTTTCGGTATATTCATGAAGGGCGAAGCTCAGAAGAATGAATCGTGTCGTATTAGGAAAATAATTGCATAGAATCACCCGTGCTGCCATAATGCAGCAAATAAAGGCAGAAAGCAAAAGCGTCCGGCTCAAGATGAACACAATCAATGAAGGAGACACTTTAAACTAAATGACCTACGCACGCACGCACGCAAATACTGTATATGCACAAAACCAGAGTTCATTGGGACAACTGGCTTTCCCCATTTGTGTACTCAACACTATAAATAAATATGTAGCTAAATAAATAAATATCCAGTTATTAATTGTTTCATTTAATACCAGAACCGTTATTAAATAAAAACGAGTAATTATTAAAAAACTAAGTGTGTGTGTGTGTGTGTGTGTGTGTGTGTGTGTGTGTGTGTGTGTGTGTGTGTGTGTGTGTGTGTGTGTGTGTGTGTGTGATGTTTTCTAGGGGTTGCATTAATGAAACAATGTATTTGATATTTAAGAACTTTTAACGAATAATAACGATCTTTCAATGTTCTGACTTGATACACAATACATCCTTAATGGTAGTGAATTTAGAGATGGAACCCAGTTTTAAAAAACTGGTTTTTAACCAGTGATGAAAATTTTTAATCACCACCGAAACCGACGATAAGAACCGGTTTTCACATTTTTGCAAGAGTCTCCGATCACTTTGGTCCATTTTCTATGAAACAAACGTTACCAAACGTTTAAAAACACAGTAATTACGTTTTGCATCGTTTCGTATCGTTTTTTGTTTGTTTATAAGTGTAAATAATTGATGCTTCAGTCTTGAATGTTATGTGGATGATTGCACATTGCTCAGTTAAGATTCTAAGATTTAATACTCCATGTCAAAGAAATCAAGTGCTTGGTATCATTTCACTCGTAAGAATAAAGAAGAAGCAGTGTGTATGACATGTCACAAAGTTTTAAAGTGTTGTGGAGGTTCTACTTCAAGTTTATCATCCCACATGAAAAATATTCATGGCATAAACATCGACCAGATTAATCAGCCATTGAAGAAACAAAGAACAGTGGAAGAGTTTGTGCAAAAAAAAAAGTCCACAGAAGAGGAAATTTCGAAATTTGTGTGTAGATGGACAGTTTCCAATCAATTGCTAAAAGTGAATTCATTCAAGAAAGCCTAAGATAAAATACAAGCAGCCTCATCCAACTTCCCATAATGGTATCAGAAAAATGGTGCTTAGTTTTTATGAGAAAAAGAAACATGAATTGGTCAACTACTTCAAGAATCAGATGAGACAAGGAATCCGCTATTCATTAACTATGGATGAGTATACATCTTCGCAAAACCAAAGATATATTAATATTAATGTTCATGATGAAAATCAACATTGGTCTCTTGGTCTCATGAAAATAAATGGTTCTCTCGATAGCACCAAAACTATTGTAATCGTTAGGAAAAGATTGGAAGACTTTGGCTTGGACCTAGATAAGCATATCGTGGGTTGCACCACCAACGGTGCCTCAGTAATGGTCAAATTTGGAAGAGAAATAGTACCTGATCACCAGCAATGCACTGCACATGCTATACATCTTGCGGTTTCGGATATCTGGAAAGTGACCCTACCCCTGAAGATGAAGCCATCGAAGAAGAACACACTACACATGAGTTAAGCGAAGATTAGTGAAATTTTATGCAGATACAATTTTTGAGTCCGACATAGATGACGTAATTGTTCTTCCAAAACTTCGAGAAGATTACTTAAAAGTAATAAATAAGGTGAGAAAAATCTGCCGCATATTTCGAAAGTCTCCTTTGAAAAATGAGAGTGCAGGATTTTGTCAAAGATGAATTTAATGGAAAGGAAATGAAGCTTATCCTTGACTGTAGAACGAGGTGGAACAGTCTTTTGGCCATGATAGAAAGATTTTT
Source organism: Bathynomus jamesi (assembly GCA_023014485.1). Lineage (NCBI taxonomy): Eukaryota > Metazoa > Arthropoda > Malacostraca > Isopoda > Cirolanidae > Bathynomus > Bathynomus jamesi. The sequence continues at coordinate 69,144 of JAJOZX010013717.1, read as the reverse complement.
GAAACTAAAAAATTGCATTCCAAAGGCCCTCAGAGTGATACGCTCAACAGAGACGATTTCAGATGAAGAATGGAATGCTCTGAAGAGCCTCTTTGACACGCTTCGTCCACTGGAAATTGTCTTGAAGGGACTCTGTTCCGAAGATGCAAATTTGCTCAAAGTTGAATCTGCCATGAAGTTTATTTTGGATAAATTTGAAAACAAAAACAATCCTTTAGCTTTTGAGCTACGTCAGTGTCTCATTGATCGCTAGTCATCGAGAAGACAAAAAGCTGCGGCGCCTTGCTGAGTTTTCTCCAAAATCCCAAGGTCTTGAAAAATGAATCATCAGCACCGTTCCTCTTTCCTTCAAGACAAGCACTTAAGAAGTATGCGGGTCATACATTTAAAGGCTTTTTCCAGAAGCTTGCCAGATTTCAGAAACAGACGACCAAGTCCAATCAATTGCTTCGAAACTCGAAGATTCACAATGCAGCTCAGTTCGTGAAGTAAATGATGACGATCAACTTATGAACGAGTACATGCGTGAGATGAACAAACTGAAAATGAAACCCAAGAAAGATTCTTCTGAGACCTTTGACGTAAACAATGAATTCAAATATTTTGAAGCTACTTTGAATAGAAGCGAAAATTTGGATCGAATGTACGAGGCGTTGCTTACAATAAAAGCCACCAGCTTAGAGTCCGTGCGTGTTTTCAGCTGCTGGTTTATTCGTCACAAAGATTCGATCAAGAATGTCAGATCAGACACTTAATGCTCTTTGTTTTCTCAAGTTAATTAAAAAATCAAGTTCGATAATAAACTTTTTAATTCAAATATTACACATACTTGATTGAATCAATTAAAACCTTATTTCTGTTTAATATTTTGATAATTTACCTCCCTAAAAAGCATACAGAATGCCATCGGTGAAAACCGGCTTTAAGAATATAGCGACGGTGAAAACCGGTTTTACACTTTTTGGTTATTTTCCATCCCTAGACTAGTGATTCTGGTTGTGGTAGTGACTATACTATTTTTATAATTCCACGATCAAGTATTGTTTTTCTCTACCAAAATTTATGAGATTAATCAATAAATATGGGTGTATGAAATAAATCTCTGAAATAAAGAAAAACATGAAAATAATTACCGTACGTAAAAATGAAATGTACATCAAATAACCAGAGGAACCAAACACCGGGGTCAAACAGACCCCATGGTTCCCGATGAGGGTTACATAAATATTGCAAACGCCTTCGAGACATCAGTGCAAATTTGGTTACTACTTGTTCAATAAATAAATGTTTGTTTTTCGTAACCATCTTCATGCACGCTCATCATGCAGAGCCCCATCCAGTCTATCTTCACTCATGGTGGAAGGAAGCCAGGTTTTAACTATTCCTAAAGTACAGATTGTTCGCGCTATCATATATGTAGTAGCCCTAACTAGTAGAGCTCGTCTTATCTCTACAGCTCTGGCTACAGCTGGGAAGAATTGCTTTGAATGCTGCAACAAATTAATGAAAGCAATTTTAATTTTATCGCTTGTCTTATTTGCTTGTAAAATTCATAAAATTTTTAAATATGATCTGACGATTTCGCAAAATCAGTGGAACTCAACTTTTTCATATTCTCCAGATGTAAGTGCAGTACAGTAAAACTAGTTTTATTTTGTTCTGAAAACCTTCGCGTCTGAGAGGCAATTAACGAGCCTTAAGTAAGGAATGAAAATCGTGAGAATATTCTTTGGTGGTCCGCACTGGATTAGTCTGGTCTATCTTCAACTCCCGCACTCCGCTTTTTAATGTTGATCAAAAGTAATTTTATTTTAAATTTAAACCTATAAGTGATCAAACAAGGTAAAAGCCTTATTTTGCCATATTCTCATGATCATATAACTCCTAGTGTTCAATATAGAGAGTAATTTTTAATATACATTTTCAAGACCATTAAAATTATATCCAAATGTGATTTAATTACATAACATTGTAAAAAAAAATGGATGCTAAATTTAACAGTAATGACCGTCATCCGTAACAGTATTGTCTCGTGTTTCAAGTAAACAGCAAAATACATTTTGAAATCAAATTACAGAGGAATATCTACTGTATCTGAACTGGATTTTGCTGCTGTTTTTATCAGTTTAACAATGATGTTGCTTTAACAAATTTAGATTGATGATGTAACGATACCCTCAAAAATGTTTTTGAAATTTTATGAAACAGCTCCTCCCTATTTCAACAGTATAATTAAAACTGATTGTAAACTAAAATTGTACAGTAATGGAATATTTATCGATTTCAAACTTAATTTAAAGGCAAAAACTTTAAATTTTCAAACCACAGATGCCACTGTTATTTTAACATCAAAAACATTTTGCTTGAAAAATGACAAAGCAATATATTTAAAGTAACTGCTAATTCACCAAATTATTTGCGTTAATTTTCATGTTGACAGGCTCACCCTCATTTTAACAGAAAATGACAGTTCTTAAAACTGTATTTTGGGCACGAAAGGTAACAGTTGAATTGACAACTCAGTAATGTTAATTTAGAGACTGCATTGTACAATAGTACAAAAATTTACGAGCTCACTGTTATTTTAACAGCCAACAATTGAGGGGTCGCGCGTCTTAAGGTACCTCAGCGCCACCACGGGCAAAAACGTGTTTTTGATAGATATCACTATTTTCACCCTTCCTCTATCGCGTGGTTTGGGTTATAATGACCTTTACGACACTAAAAGTATGGTTGAAAACCTTATGAAGCGAACTACTTTTTTCACCTCTATCGCCAGCCAAAACTTCACCCAAAGTTCGGCATAATAAGAAAATCAAAAAATAAAATAAAAAATATACAGTATAAAATATAAAATATGAAAATCTATTCCAAAAACTCATCAACATCTTCATTAGCATACTTAGAACTCTAATATAGTAAAAAATGAACGTTCTAGCTCAATTAATAACAGAGATACTATTGCCAGAATATTGCTGAACTTTGGAGGCGATTTCTGACGAATTTTAATTTTGGCGCTTTGGTATCTTAAGACGCGGGACCCCTCAATTATTCTCAAAACTGTCTGTACCTTCCGCAGAGCAGTAGTTGAATTGAAAACTCGGTACAATTCATTTTGAGAATTTATTGCAAATGTTTATATTACAAGTTATATTACAATCTATCCGCCAATTTATATAATTTTAAAACCTATGACGGATACAGTTTTGAAACTTGTCTTAATCGACTAGGAAGGCAATTACTTTTTTTTTTAAATCACCCAATGCAAATACGCCTTAATAGTTACACAACAAGCAAAGATGCAACATTGATGATACTGAAGTTTGCATTTCTGCGGTTTTAGAATTAAGGTATGTACTGTATGTACATGATGCGGAGCTAAGTTTACCAAGATGTCTATTTTCAGGTAGCTGAATTGGCTGTTCGAGTTAAGAAATAGCTCTAGAACTATCAGACGATTTCTTCACGACATGGGTTACTATTGCAAAACATCTAAGAAGCCCATGTTCATTCACCCCTCGCAGCATTTCCGGTCAGAAGGAACCTATACCAATTTGGTCGACAAATCATAACAAGACACGAAAAAAAATAATTTAACCTACAAAAACGTCAATTTTATGTGAAGTCGATCAGATAATGTTAGCTTGGTCGGACGCAGTGAGCAGCATCAATGGCCAAACGTGATTTCTGACTTTTTGAACACCGTAACCTCCTCAGATAAGTCTCGGTTTCGTTCATTTCCAGAGTGTGAGAGTGAGTGAGTATGGAAACGTCCATTCCAAGAATTTTGTCGGAGGTATCTGCAAACTATGGTAAGATATGTGGGATTTTCCATAACCATGTGGGCTGAAATTTTGATCAATGGACGATAGTCCGCACAGGAACTGTTATTTCAACCAAATATATAAAGATCGCGGAAGAGAGGGCTGCTACCTATTTCTTCCACTGAAAATGTATCTCCACAGTGGTGGCTGAGGCTGAATCCACACCAAAGTGGAGGATGGTTCCCCAAATCATACTAATCTTGCAGAGGTGGCATGATAACTGAACTAAACGTCTTCCATGGCCAAGTCAATCCCCAAATACGAATCCAATTGAAAACGTGTGGTACATGCTAGACAGGCCATTAAGGAAGCAGCAACCAATGCCTACATCCAGGGAAAGCATCGTCAATGGAATGTAAAAAGGTGGGTCAGCTTTATATGATACAAAGGAGAAAGCAACAAGATTCTACATTAAATATAAATAAATTTATGGTTATTTAGTGATATCTATTATCAAATAAATGTATACATATGTATATCTATACACTCAATTTCACTTCAAAGGTGGATGTTGCGTATATGTATGAGACAGAACTTGCTCTCATATTCCCGGACTCGAATCCTCCAGATTGTATACCCTCTAGCTACGGCTTAACATGCCAATCTACTAAATACGTCTGCGCTGTCTAACCTTTCTCCTAATTCTAGTGACTATCCAAAACTCTTTGACTACCTTACTTCCTAAGTGGAATACATTCTATCTCACGCTGATTTTGCTGAAATCTCCATTTCAGATTTCAATGTTCACCATCACCTTTGGATTTCCTCCCACTTCACTGACATATCCTGGTGAATCAGTTTACGGCTTCTCTATCCTGAATGACAGAGCAGGTAGTACAGCACCCTCTACTCGTATCTCCGATCGCTTTGGAGATAGGCCCAACATTCTGGACTTATTTCTCGCCTCTTTCTTCCCTACTGTCAAACTTTAATTCTTCGTTCGAGTCCTCCAACCACAATCTTATGTTTCCCGTCCTATCGCTCCAATTCGGCGTTTTGATTCTCCCAAGAGGAGACTCCTTTGGCACTTTGGCGCCGCTGATTGGAAGGCCCTTCGGCAGTACTGCTCTGATTTCGCATAGAATGATCATGCTTTCGTAGGTGGGGCCCTTCCGAGTGTGCTGACCGTATCACAGAAGTGATTTTCTTGGGCATGGGGGCGTACATTCCACAACTAATGCAAGAAAAAAATATTCGTTTAACTTTGCTTGTCCTAATGCTATCGCAACAGAGGGGATGCTTTCAGGAGATACTGTCGCCATCCAACTCCTGACTCTCGCTAACTTGCATTTCTACATGAACCATACAAAATCTTTTCTTCCCGGCTCGCCAAATATTCCCCCAGACAAAAATTCTTCTCGCTCTTCCTGGCACCTAGCCAGGAACCTCTCCAACACCTTTATTACTTCTTCTTTCCCTCCTCTTCTCCATTCCGATGGCTCAGTTGCCGTCTCTTCTCCTGATAAAGCTGAACTCTCTGCTCGAACTTTCGCCTCCAACGAAACCCTGTACGATTCCGGTGTTGATCCTCCATCTCCTCCTCCCTTTGACTTGTGTCTGAAATTAGAATCTCTTCCGGAAGATGTTTTTTCTACCCTATCCATTTATAAAAGATGGGGGTGCATTTTAATGAAATAGGTAATGCTAGGCTAGGTAGGTTAATTGACGAAACGTACGAAAGCTGTATAGGTCGAAGCCTTCTTTAAACGTTGTGGGTCCGAGGAACGCGGGCCCACATGAAAAATAGTTTAAAACGCCGGCCCGTGGGGAAAAAATAACTTAAACGTCTTTTATTGTAACGCGCGTAGTATTAGAAATAAATTAAACGAATTTAAGGCGATAATTTATTCCGACAACTACGATATACGGTAGCTGCTCACTGAAACGTGGTTAAATACCGTGACTCGGGACTTGTTGGGGGAACTTGATATACCGGGTTTTAAACTCTTTACTAATGGTAGGTTACATAGGACTGGTGGCGGCGTTTTGTTGTACATTCGTAATTCCCTTAGGGCTATCGAGGTTAAGATAGATTTTCCGGCAGCAATTAATGCGACATGCGTTGAAGTTAGGGCGCGTAGTATTAGTTTTAATTTTGTTGTTGTTTATAGACCTCCCGTTCAACCCCTCGATACAGATACTAGATTTTACTCTCTTCTTGGTAACTTTATTGACAATCGGAATAGTATAGTTGTCGGAGACTTTAACTGCCTAATGTTAATTACGAGACTTTTACTGGTAATGAGAAGGGTTTGAGATTGATTGAGTTCATGGAAGATAATTTTTTACGACAGATGGTTACCAAACCAACGCGCGGTGACAATATTTTAGATTTGGTAATGACGAACGGCGAAAATATAATCAAAGGTTTAGAAGTAGGCGAGAGTTTAGGATGTAGTGATCATCAAATTCGTAGGTTTAAGTTATTGACAGAAAACACTAAGATAGTAACGTAATAGAAGTCCCTGATTTTCGTAAGGCTAATTTTGATAGTTTTGCGGATAGGTTGATAGTAGTGGACTGGGATAACTTACTTATGGGCAATGACACAAATTTGCATTGGGAGGCGTTTAAAGAGTTTTATGAATATTGAAAGGGAGTTTATTCCTCGTAGGCCCAAGCGCGCTAGAAACATGGTAGGCCCAAGTGGTGGACTAGGGAAATATGCGAGTTCATAAACGAGCGTAACAGAGCGTATAGGCTTCATAAGCGCAATGGCACGGTAGCTAACTTTAATAGATATATCGAGCTTAGACGTCAGGTTAAAAGATCAGTTAGGAATGCTAAGCGTAATTTAGAGATACTTATAGTGTCCCCGACGTGGACGATATCGTTCCATTTAGTAGAAAGACTATTTTGGATAAAATAACTGTTTACGAGGGTGACATTGCGCATTATATCGATAAGCTAAAAGTTAGCAAGGCTCCAGGCCCTCACGCGTTTTATCCCAGACATTTGAAAGACGTTATCGTAGGCCCCTTAACGAAGATTTTTAATCAGTCACTCGAAACGGGGATTATGCCTGAAGACTTCAAATTAGCTAACGTCACGCCCATTTTTAAAAAAGGCGACCGCACAGTAGCTAGCAATTATAGGCCCATTAGCTTAACGTCAATTGTCGGTAAACTATTGGAATCCGTCGTTAGGGATCGTATCATCGATCACTTAGAAAGTCGAGATTTGATTAATAGTAGTCAGCATGGATTTCGACGCCATAGATCTTGTTTAACTAATTTGTTAGAATTTTATAACGAAATAGTGCGCGAATACGATAGGCATAGAGCGGCTGACGTTATTTATTTAGATTTTAAAAAGGCGTTCGATACAGTTCCGCATAGAAGATTAATTGCGAAGGATAAAGTGCACGGTATACGCGGTCAGGTAGCTAACTGGTTAAGGAATGGCTTCGTGCTAGGAGACAGAGGGTCGTTGTTAATGGTAGTGAATCGGGGTGGTTGGTTGTAGGTAGCGGTGTCCCACAGGGTTCAGTGTTAGGCCCATTGCTATTCGTAATTTACATTAACGACATAGATGTAGGATTGACTAGTAACGTGTCAAATTCGTGGACGATACTAAAATAGGCGGTAAGGTTGTTAACGAGGACGATAGAAATAGGCTCCAAGACGATGTAAATAGGATTATGGAGCGGACGGATAAGTGGCAGATGCAATTTCACGTAGACAAATGTAAAGTTTTGTATATAGGTTCTCGTAACAATAATTACACGTACACGATGGATGATAGAGAGTTAGCGAAGTTTGACGAGGAAGCAGATTTAGGCGTAAGCCTATCTAAGGATTTAAAAGTTAGGAACCAGTGCCTGGAGTCTTGCACAAAAGCTAATAGGATGTTAGGCTTCAAAGTGCGTAATTTCGAATTTAAATCGAAGGATATTATATTGCCTCTTTACAAGTCCCTAGTCAGGCCTCATTTAAAATATGCCGTTCAGTTTTGTTGCCCGTATTTGCGTGAGAATATTGATAGGTTAGAAAGGGTTCAGCGTCGTGCCACGAAACTAATTCCGTCATTGCGCAACAAGCCTTATGAGGATAGGATTAAAGAGTTAGACTTGCATTCACTTGAAACTAGAAGATTAAGGAGGGAGCTTATTGAAGTTTTCAAAATCGTTAATAACATCGATAACGTAAATTTTGACAAACCGTTCACTTTCGATATTAGCAATACTCGTAATAACGCATTTAAGTTGCGTGACAGACGTTTCATTACTAATATCGCTAAACACTTCTTTACGTTTAAAGTAATTGATAAATGGAATAATCTTCCCGCGCCCGTCGTGAACTCAACCAACGTTAACCCTTTAAGCCCTGAATTTTTTGTAGGGTTAAGTTATGAATGCGTGTATTTGAAACGTTAGCAATTGGCATCTTCAGTCCTTAAAGGGTTAATGTGTTCAAAACCGTCTAGATAGACATTTTAAAAATATTAACGTTGTTTAAAATAAAAAAAACAATTGGCAACAGGAGCTCTGGGGGTCGTAATCGGGGATGAGTCTGTTCATGTCTAATGCCAGCTTGTGACATGCCGGAAAAAAAAAAAAAAAAAAAAAAAAAAAAGACTAACACGAACTTAGTTGTAGCTTGTTGAGTAAATTAACCCACTTTTTGTTATTCTTTATATTTTTTTTCTTCTCTCTTTATTGCATGTCTGTAGTTTGCATGTTTGCATGGTATGATAGTGTTTGAGTTAAGAATGTGTTTTAATGCGTTCTTATTTTACTTCTTTCCATCTTTCACGCCTTTCCAGCCTCGTGGGCTGCATCCTCTACCTCCCTATGGAGTGGAGGATCGGTCTGCAACAGTTGGAAGAATGTGTTGCTTTGAGTTAAGAATGTGTTGTTCTTGAGTTAAGAATGTATTGCATGGTTTGTAAGCGTTCTTATTTTACTTCTTTTCATCTTTTTCCGGCAGAGTGGGCTCTACCTCCCTATAGAGTAGAGGACCGTTCTGCAATCTTTCCTATTCTCTCCGACTATTTTTCTGACTTGTCGGCAGTGGCCGGTGGATGATGATGGTGAGCCTTTTTTTCTTTTTCTGAATGAATATTAACCCACGAGTTATAGGTATTGCTACTTACTTAACCCCTTATTCTCTTCTCTTAACCCCCTACTCTTTCCTTTCTCTCCGGCTAACCTTAGAGTGGATCTTAGGGTCTTTGTTAGCCTTAGCTTCTGTAGATCTGTAGATCTGTAGATCCTGGTGGTGTCCCTCCTGTTTTCAAGAACTGCTTCTGTGCTGACACCCTGCCGAGATAAACTCTTTCGTGTCTTTTATCTGGTACTTTTTCTTCCTGTTGTAAATTCCCTTTCATTCATCCTGTTCCAAAGAAGGTTGACCGTTCTCAACCCTCCAACTATCGTTCAATTCCTTTGATTTCTTGCCTTTCTAAAGTTTTTGAATCTATCCTCAGTAGGAAGTTTCTTAAACACCTCTCTTCTCACAATCATCTTTCAAATCGTGAGTATGAGTTCCGCAAGGGACGCTCCACTGGCGTACAGTGGTTTTTCATTTTTCTCCGATTCTCGGTCATCTTCCTTTGGGTATTTCAGTGAAACCTTTGCTATTGTGCTAGACATATCAAAAGCTTTGGATGGAGTCTGGCACAAATCTTTAATTTCCAAACTGCCCTGCTTCGTTTTCTATCTTTCTATCCGTGCCTTTGTCTGATTCCCTTTCTGGACGATCTTATAGCATAGTGATGCATGTCACATCCGCACAAAATTCAACATCCGCATCCCGCACCTACAAGATGCGGATGCTGCAGACGTGTACTATTTACTAAATAGCTATTTTTGAAGCACAATTTGCCCCTCATTCAGTTCAAATACTGAAACTTGTGCAGCCTTCATTTGATCTTTAATGTAACTGGCAATGTCTGTTGTGTATTTGTATAATTAATTGCTCAGGTTACAATACATAGCAATGTCATAAGCATACTACTTTCCAAAGGGTGGTGGTTGGGGAAAGTGGTTGGTGCGATGCAAGACGAGTTGGGTCCCCGCATCCTGGTAACACACAGTTGTGTGGCGAAAACTCGTCCAAAAAGGTTTATGTAAAAAAATTATAATTACAAAATAATATATCCAATATCATCGAATATCTAATATTTATAACTAACCAAAAATCGAAAGTCAATTAATAAATTAAGTATGAATTTGAACTATCATATTATGAAGCTGACAAATTTATGCATGAACATCTGCATCCGCATATGTCAGAAATCTGACATCTGATACATCACTACTACAGCATCGGTTGTAGAGTGGCATTGTTCTTCTCCTAAAGCTATTAATAGTGGTGTTCCTCAAGATTCTGTCCGGTCACCCACTCTTTTCTTTTTATTTATCAATGATCTATTAAGTCGCACTTTGTCCTTTCCACTCCTATGCCGATGATTCTACTCTTCACTTCTCCCGCTTCACAAAGCGCACTCTCTCAACAGTCACACTATAACGCGAGAGTTAATCGGTATTTTCAATCTTTCATCTACTCAACCGGTCAACTCTGGAACACACTTCTTCAATCCATCTTTTCCCCTGCCTATCTTTCAAAAGCAGTGTTCAGGCATCTCGAAAACTTTGAACCTTCATTATGGCTCTCTTTTCCCTCTATGGCGTTTTTTGCGAGCATTCGCCCTTGGCCCATCCTTCCTATATAAAATTATATACTAGAATGCCGGTTGGGCCTTGCGCAGCAAAAAACCCCGAAACAACCTAGGTGGGGTGGGGGGGGGGTGGGGGGGGGGGGGGGACTGGGATGGGCGGGTGTATTATTAAAACCTTGCCTGGTTCTCTTTTAATTTGTATATTAAATTTGATGCGGATTACCCTAACCGCCTAGGTTAATATTGTTTATACATACACATAAATTGTTATACATACACATATATATGGGGAATGTAATAAGGTTAATTAATAGTTTAAAATTAACCGAGACAGAATCGCCCATGCAAACGAAATGAATCTGTATGTGTAAATATCAAAATGAATTAAAAATGTGAAAGAACAAAATAAATATTTGTAAGAATGATTTCACATTACGAATATTGAATTGCTTGTTTAAACTTCGGTTAAAGTTGACCTGAGAGTTGCGAAGAATATGATGTAAATCACGCTCGCATTATATATATTATATATATATATATATATATATATATATATATATATCAGTGGCGATTTCTTAATGAATGCAACGCATGCAATGAATGCATGCGTTAAATATGTTCTCTTTTCAGATCTAAGTAAGGATTATAATTGACAAAAATAATTTCAGAAACTAAAAATAGGCTAAGCTTCAATCACGCATGTACTGGCTATTGGGCGGTGTAAACAAAATTATGTCTTATTTCATTAGACAATTAAGAACATTTTTCTGTACACAGATCGAAATACTTGTAGCTAAAGCATTCACTAATTCAGTCTGGGTACAGAAAATGTTCTTAATTGTCTAGTGAAATAAGACATGATTTGTTTACACCGCCTTGCCTTGGGCAATTTTTTTTAAGGAGACTTCTCACTATCCATAAGATATTTTTTTTGAGCCTCATAGCTAAATTCAAAAGGCAATATTTTAAAATATGCTTAGAAAATTTACTTAATATTTTTACTAAAAATAATTAAAAAGCTTTGTTCTGATTTTTTTTAATTAATGAAAATAACACGGCATGCATTCAGTTTTATAGGTGCATTCACCAAAAAGTAACATCTGGCAATTCTGACAAGGCTTCTTTCCAGTACCACAGCCGCAAGCTTCACTTGTGTTCGGTGTTCCTTAAATAAATTATAGCATTGTAGTGCCATAATGACTGACGATGTGTTTAATCATTGAAGACTAGAAGATTTTACTCACTCTCTTTTGATGAGAAAAGCGCATATTGAATAATGGCAGACCGATTCCACATTTGAATTTAAGCAAAGAAAATAAAGGCTTCACTAGGAAATTTAATCCTAAGCTGTATGATGATGTTCCCTGGTTATGTGGAAATATTTCAAATAACAAATTGTACTGTTGGTCGTGTTTCCTATTTTCAAGAGATAACTCTGTGTGGAATTCTGTTAGTCGTGGATACGACGATTTAAACAATTTACATACTGCAATTTCTCGCCATGAAAAATCTCTTGCTCACATAAATGCATTTGTTGATCTTAAAACATTTGGAAAGTCAGAAAGAATTGATTTAATACTCGACAAGCAGAAATCAGTTGCCATTTCCAGACATAACGAAGAAGTTAATAAGAATCGAGAAATTTTGAAACGTTTGATTAGGATAACATGTTTTTTAGGTATGCAAGAATTAGCATTTCGCGGTCACAATGAAGAAGAAAACGCTGACAATAGGGGTAACTATATTGAATTGGTATTTTGTATGGGAGAATTCGATGAAAAGCTTCAAAACCATTTAAAAACTGCGACTGTTTTTAAGGGAACATCATCTGCTATTCAGAATGACATAATTCAATCTATTAGTGCAGTTATGTTAGAACAAATAAAACGTGAGCTTATCGACTGCATGTATGTGGCGATTTTATTAGATGAAACATCTGATGTTAGCTGTTTTTCTCAACTCTCTACTGTTGTTCGTTATGTTAATAAACATGGAGAGATTTGTGAACGATTTATAAAATTCAATGACGTCAGCAATGATAGAAGTGCAGGAGCGATTTCTGATTTATCTATAAGGCAACTAGGTGAACTGGGCTGTTTGAAAAAATTAGTTGCTCAAACCTACGACGGTGCTGCTGTTATGGGGAGCGATCTTAATGGAGTACAAACAAAGATTAGAGAAACTGTACCAGAGGCTATTTTTCTTCTCTGCTACGCCCATAACTTAACCTTGTTTTTATCCCAAGCTGTCGCTGAAATTTCCGAATGTAATAATTTTTTTTCAGTATTAGGAAGTTTGTCATCATTTTTCAGCAGTTCAACTAAGCGAACTTCAATGCTTGACAAAGTTGTTGGAAAGCGTTTCCCTAAACTGGCTCCAACGCGGTGGAACTATTCATCTCGTCTAGTTGAAAGAGTTAAGGAAAATAAAGAAGATATAATAGATCTTTTAAAAAGCATTCTTGAAAACCCAAAGAAATTTGATGAAAAAACAAAAAATAGTGCACGCGGATTGCTTGCTGGTATCAATACTTTCGATTTTAATTTTTTATTAGAAGTATTTTCTTCAATTTTTCCTTTTACTGAATATCTATTTAATGTGCTGCAAACAAAATCTATTGATATGTGTATAGCTCAATCACCGTTGAAAGCACTATGAAAAAAATCAAAACAAATAAGGGATACAAAATTTGCAGATATGTGGGACTTGATAACAGAAAGATGTGGTGAACCTGTATGTAAAAGGAAACAGAGTCTTTCTCCACAAGAGAAGTATAGTCAACTATTTCATGAAATATTCGATAATATACTTCTTCAAATGAAAGAGCGTTTCAGTTCAATGGAAAAATTGGAATTCATTGAGCTTTTAGATTGCAAAAAATTTGAGTTCTATGATGTTACTTTCCCAGAGAGAGCTTTTGAATCTTTGAAAAGAAGCTACAATTCATTTTTTGAGTTTCCTCGTCTCCGTTCTGAATTGTGTGTTTTATATTCGCACAAATCTTTTGCCAAAAAATGTTGCTGAGCTCCTAAAATATCTACTGGAAAGCGAAATGCACAAAGGTCTTAAGGAAATATATAAATTGACGAATTTGATTCTAACTATACCAATATCGACAGCAAGAGTTGAGCGATCATTTTCTGCGTTTAAAAGAATTAAAAGTTATTTACGGAGTAACCAAAGTGAAGAAAGGCTATCTAATCTTGCCTTAATTTCAATTGAAAAAAATTTCATCAAGAAGCTTATGGAGAATCGAGAGTACTTTTACAATTTGGTCATCGAAGAATTTTGCAGGAAAACTAGGAGAGCAGAATTTCAATTCAAATAATGCTTCACAATTATTTAAGGTAAATTTTAAATTTGTATCTTTTTTCTTTAGATCAATTCGGTAACTACTATATATAAATATGTCTAATTTTTTGTTCGCATATTTAAGCCTACATTAAATGAACTTTCCTTCAAGAGGTCCCCAAAAGTTTGTAAAACACCTTTAACTTGCTAAGTTCTATGTAAACAATATGCAAAGTTTGGGCAAGAGGGTTAGGCGGATGTTTTTCTTCCATTCCATAACATTGCATGCCTGAACAAAAATGTCACGAGTCGCCACTGATATATATATATATTTTGCGTGTGTGTTATTTCATGCCTAAGCAACGATATAAATGCTATGGGAAATATAAATGCATTATTTAAGACAAAGAGCCGATCTGAAAATATGTATAATATACATATTTTCAGATCGGCTCTGTCTTAAATAATGCATTTATATATTTCCCATAGCATTTATATCGTTGCTTAGGCATGAAATAACACACACGCAAAATTTTATGACTCTAGGCTAGGGTTTAAAAATACGTTTTTGACTACTAAAATATGATTTTCATCGCTCTGCCGGGGGCAGAAGATGATTACCTATTAAGCTAAGATTTTGCAGAGGCTATTTTCTCATGCATGCGCAAGTTTTTGTCTCTATTAGAATATGGAAATCGAAAAAAATGTAAAATCGATCCACCCTAGTGTACAGTTGACCTAACCGGGCATTAATTCTAGATTTTTTTTTCTGCTACTTTTACAGATCTTCTAGGATCCTTCAAAAAACATATTATTTGTAAAGTTTCACTTTTTACTGTTTGACCGACGCTTTTGGCAACGAAAGAACTGTGTATTTTTATCAAAGGAACACACTTTCCCACACTTAAGAGCACTTTTTCATAAACAGTAGCAGTTTGTGACTGGCTAAATTTAACACAATCCTCTGTAACTAGTTTAAGCTAGTTAAAACACATTAATTATTTAAAGTGCTTTAACACGTTTGTTTTTTACTTCTCCAAAGAAAAAGTTATTTTTTAAATCAGTGACCAAAACTACATTAGTATACCGATTTTCATTAAAATTCGCTACTAGCCCCCAAACGGAAGAGACCCAAAATTCTTAAAGTAAGAATCAGTGTCTCAAATGTCATTTCTTTAACAAATTCCATTGATATCAAATTTTCATTTTTCCTTTGTATTTTTGTTTAGTGTTAAACTCCTTGACGTAAAAGATTAGTTTTGTAATAATTCCTTTATTCACCTCTAATAGAAGGTATGGGGAAACCTAACTACAGTAACGTTATGTTTCCGCTTAAGAAACGAAACAGGCATAAGCCGCTTTACCAAGAACAATGAAATCACCTTGCGAAGAATAATATTTATTATTTATTACAGAAATTGTTCAGTGTCCTCCAATCATGTTCAATACATACGTTAACATCTTTGAACCACTGAACATAGCACGACACAGTTCTTTGGTATTATTCAACGTCTCGAACTCTTGGCGTACCAAAGTTTTCATGTGATCGAAGTCCCACGGTTTCTGGTCGTAGACTACATTTGATTATACTCCACAGTGAATAATCACATCACATTGATTATTTATTCAAAGTGGTGTATAATCAAAGATAGAGTCTACGGCCAGAAACCTCGGAACTTCGATCACATGAAGACTGATAGGCCAAGAGTTCGAGACGTTGAATGATAAAGAACCGTGTGGTGCTATTTGTTGTTCAAAGATGTAACGTGTGTATTCAACATGATGGAGGGCATTTTGAACAATTTCTATAATAATTAATAATTATTATTCTTCGCAAGGTGATTTCATTATTCTCGGTAAAGCGACTTATGCCGCACCCTGTATATATATATATATATATATATATATATATATATATATATATATATATAGTCGAACTCCGATATAAGCAAGTTTTTGGGGACCAAGAAAAAATTTGCTTATATAGAATACGTCCAGAATGTCTGCACGTACGCCATATAGTACAACAGGTTATTGAAAGATAAAAAGACCTACTACTGTATGAATGTAATAAAAGTAAAAAACGCAAATGTATAAGACTGTACAATTTATTTAAAAATTACATTAAAATTAGAACATTTATTTAAAATTTTTATGAAATTAGAGCATATCACAATAAGAAAATACAGTACGTAGGTATAGAATTATACAAGTACAGTACATAAATTGTTAGCACCTATGTTAATTAAAATAATCACGAATAGTGGTTTGTTTTTTAGCAGTTTTGTGAATGATAAAATTTTGGAGTTCTTTCTGGGTTTCTTTTAATTCCAGAGTGCTTAGATCATTGGTTTCTAAAACTTTTTTTATTTCATCTAACATGTTTAAGGCTTGTAATGGGGTTGTCGTACGAGTCTCTTCAACTTCATGATCGTGTTCTTCGTTTCGGAGATTTCAGAACCTTCTGAGAAACATTCTAAGTTTCGATCACATTGAATAAAATCTTCATTCAAACTGGTGATAACCTCCTCAACAGTTTGAACGTCACATTCATGACTTATTGCAGTTTGGAGAGTAGGAAAAAAATTTTTGAAGCAGTTTTTTTTAATGCTGGTTGGGGCTACATTAGCCCAAGCACCTTTAAGCATAAAAAGGGCATCTAAAACCGTCACGGACTTTACTCCACTTTCCATAGTATCATCTTGCCCAGAATCCAGTCGTGCCACTAGCTCTTTCATCAACTTTTTGCGATAGTGCGCTTTGAGGCAACGAATGATTCCAACATCCATCGGCTGGATTAGAGATGTCGTATTAGCTGGTAGGTACAGGATTTCTACGTTTGTTGTCACATTCACTTTTGGGTGTGCGGGACATTGATCGAGCAACAGCAAAATTTTTCTTTTGTTGCGTCTCATTTTCTCATCCAATTTCATCAGCCAATCAGTGAATAAAATGTTTGTCATCCAGGCATTCGAATTTGCCTCGTATTGAACGGGAAGACTGTTATTCTTGTTTTTAAAACATCTGGGATTTTTACTTTTTCCGATCACTAGCAGGGGTAATTTTTCAGTTCCTGTCATGTTCGCAGCTACCAGAACAGTTAATCTTTCCTTTTTCTTCACCCTTTTTGGCTAATGTGCCATCTGGGGTAGCTCTGTAATACAAGCCCGTTTCATCGGCGTTAAAAATTGAATCCTTTGAATAGTGTTCTAAGAGTTCAGGTAAAACATTTTTCTGCCAATCGTTTGCGGCACTAGAATCGGCATCCGCTTTTTCTCCGTGTTCACGCTTGAAAACAATGTTGAATCTTTTTTTAAAATTTTTGAAGCCAGCCTTGAGAAAAAGCGATGTCATCAAAACCCCCATAAAGTTCTTCTGCTAGTGACTTAGCTTTCTCGATCAAAATTGCTCCGGAAATTTCAGCTTTCTTCTCTCTCATGACAACAAACCACTCATAAAGCTCGTGCTCCAAATCTGGTAGAACACCTTCTCTCTTCCTCTTACGAAGCAAATTTCCATTTTGTATTCGAAACTGTTTAACTCGTCCTCATTCTTCATCCATCGGGTTATAAGGCACTGGTTAATTTTAAATTTTTGAGCCACATAGGCTCTCTTTTCACCATTGTTTACAGCCTTGATGACATCAAGTTTAAACTCTAGAGAAAAATTGTTCCGTTTAGAAGCCATTAATAATATCTAACGAACGATGATTGAGTACACAAAACTGATCCAGAGAGGCTAAATTCTAACCTAGAATCGGAAAATAAATTAACGATGTGTAGCGACACAACTCAAACGGGACACTGCAGTAAACTAATTCAAAGCAAAAACTAACTGTTGTGTTCAAACGCCATCTAGCGGCTGAATCTGAAACTTATAATTGCTTATGCACACGTGTGTCGCACGCATGTGGATTTTTCCAAATTTTTTTATCTACGCACACTTGCTTATATGGGATGTTTGCTTATATCGAATTTTTACTTAGTAAATTTCTTTGGGATCAGGAAATTTCTTGCTTATACTGAATAATTTGCTTATATTGAATTTGCTTATAATGAAGTTATATACAGTGCCCGCGAAAAGTATCCGATCACTCAAGAAAATACAATATTTTCCCTTGATATTCAGAGACACGTAATTCACTTTCTATTTGTTCTAGCGACATCTGGTAACTTTGAGGTTGCTCGCTGATATGAGATCTATCCAACGCATTCTCAAATTAGTGTTCTGGTAGCCTTCGTTGCGGGTGGCTGTGTCTCAAATTTGTCAGATTTCACTGTTTGTGTAAATTTCTTGATATTTTTTTTTTTTTTTTACAGAAAGTGGTGTAAATAAAATTTATATATAATGTGTGCTAAAAACAACTTAAGAGTGATTGTCGAGGTGCTATTGTTGCTTTGCATGCATGTGGGAAATCACAGAGACAGATAGCTAAGGAATTAAACATATCCCAAAGTACCGTTAATTATGGGTTTCACGGGCTAAGAACAATGGTGGCCTAACCACGCCAGTCCCTAAAAAACGATCTGGCAGACCGAGAAAAACAAATTCGCGAACAGACAAACTTATGAAACGTTTAGTATTGAAAAACCCAACAATAACTGCGAAAGAAATAAAATTTAATATGAATAATTTGTTATCTGGTGTTTCTGAACGAACTATCCAGGAGCGGCTCCAAAAAGAACTCGGATTACCATCTCGCCATGCTGCTAAGAAACCGTTCATTAATGAAAAAAAATGCGTAAAAAACGTGTCGCATTTTGTAAAAAATACATTCATTGGACTGTTGATGACTGGAAGAAGGTTTTATTTAGCGATGACTCGACATTTTTGACATTCAGAAGTTGTCCAAAAAAGGTTCGCCGGCCTATTGGCTCAAATAGGATGGACCCTAAATACACCCTAAAGACAATGAAACACCCTCCAAGTGTGATGGTTTGGGGTTGTTTCGGTTACTATGGGCGTGGAAACTTATATTTTCTTCCGAAGAACACAACTATGAATGGTGCACGGTATTTAGCAATGCTACAGGATAAACTTCCAATGGCAATGGCAATCCAAAGGACAAAAACATACATGCATGATGGTGCACCATGTCCAGGGCCAAAATAGTGACAAAATGGATTACTGACAATAAATTTGATATTTTGGATTGGCCTGGTAATAGTCCAGATCTCAATCCGATAGAAAATCTGTGGCTAATAATAAAAAATAAGGTTGAATGCCACGACACTGGCTCAGTTGAAAAATTACAAGAGGCCATCAAAAAGGTATGGTGCAAGGAAATATCAGTGGAAGTTTGTCAAAACTTGATTAAATCCATGCCAAAACGTCTAGAACAAGTCATCCAAACCAAAGGACAGATGACAAAATACTAATATAAGGTTAGTATACATTTAAACATTGTTTTTTATGTAAAAAATACAAATTTCAAGGTGATCGGATACTTTTCGCGGGCACTGTATAGATATATATATATATATATAATATATATATATATATATATTATATATATATATATATATATATTAGTGATGGATCGAGTAACCACAACCGCACTACAACCGCACAAAAACTCACAACCGCAACCGCAACCGCCGTTCCATAAGTGCGGTTGCGGTTGTAAAAGCTTAGTTAATTTTAATTTTAGGTTAATTAGAAATATTTCTTTTTTTAAAAAGAAAATGATGGGTCTCCTTATGCGTGCTTAAACGTGACGTCATACGGCTGCCGTAGTAAAATTGGTTTAAAATGCGCTCTAAGTTATTACTCTGTGAGCTCCATGAAGTAAGTAAGTTTGACATCAGTTTTTCAAATGAATAATAATCCATAACTTTCCAATGGGTGGAGGCTGGGGAAAGTGGTAGGTGGGATGAACAGTGCGATGGGTCCTCGTCCCTCATCCTGGTAACACTTAGTGCAAAATATGGTTTTAATTAATTTGACCTATTCTTTCATAATAGCTATATAAGTTTAGAATATACTTCATTTAAATAGTATTTATTTAGTAAATACCTTATGTTGAACACAAGTTTTGCAACACACAAATAGCGGTAGCGTGTATTGCAAAACTTGTGTTCAACATAAGGTATTTACTAAATAAATCTATTTAGTATATATTATGTACCAAGTGTGGCTAAATCGCACTATAGTGGCTAAATCCAGTTAATAATTACGCATTTTTCCTAGTATATGATAACCGCAACCGCAGTTGGAAAAAATTCGACAACCGCAAACACAACCGCAACCGCGGTTGTGAAAAACCGACCACTCGATCCATCACTAAATTATATATATATATATATATATATATATATATATATATATTATATATTATATATATATATATATATATATACCAGTCAAAAGTTTAACTACACCCTGAAATATTCATAAAGTTCAAATTTTGTCTAAAGTTTTTTATTGATTAACTAAGTTATCATGACAAATTCATAAGTACAAACATGGGAACTTAACAAAAATCAGGACAATTTACCAAAAACAGCCTAAATTTTAGATTCATCAAATAGCCTCCTCTTGCAGCAATTACAGCAGAACAAACTCAAGGAATGCGCTCAACAAGAGAAAGAAGATAGTCTGGTGAAAGCTGCTGTCAGCACTCTTGAAAAAGTTCCCAGAGCTTCTGAGTACTGGATGACTGCTTGGCTTTCACTCTTCGATCCAGTTTATCCCACACTAGCGCTGTAGAATGCTGTGATAGCCACGTTGGCTCAGTATTCCAGTGACTTTGTGGAGATCTCCAACTTGCTCCCCTGCAAAACATCCTCAGACCATCACACTTTCTCCACCGTGCTTCACTGTTGGCACAACACACTACTGTCTCATTCTTTCACCAGCTCTGCGCCGCACAAATACTCTGCGCTTGGATCCAAAAACATCGAACTTTGATTCGTCAGTCCAAAGGACAAATTTCCACTGCTCAACAGTCCATTTTTGGTGTTTTTTAGCTCAGGCTAGCCTTTTCTTTTTGTTCTTTGCTGCAGTTCGTCCTTTTAATCCTGCCTCTCTTAGTCTTCTCTGAACAGTTGATGTTGAAACTGTTGTACTTCTGGAGTTCTTCAGCTGGGCTTTGATTTCAGGTGCTGTGAAGCGTCTGTTGCGCAGACTGGTGACTCGGATATACTTGTCCTCTGAGTTTGTTGTGGTTCTTGACTTCTTGGTCGCCCTCACCTTTTTCTGTCCTTATTTTGACTAGTTTCTTTGTACCGTTTAATGGCACAAGCAACCGCATTCACAGAAACTTTTAATTTTTTTGCAATTTGCCTCAGTGATTGTCCCTCATTTCTCAGTTACAAACGACTGTCTTTTTTTTGTTGTTAACTGAGCTTTGGCACCCATTTTTGCTTTCTGAAAGAGAAATATACCTTAAACTACACAGTTAGCTCCTCTGCAAGGATTTTATATGTAAAGACTTGCAGCACATGTTAATAACTGAACACATGTATTAACATACTCCTGAAGAAACACACTACCCCACAGTACCCCAGTAAAGACTTTTAAACTGTTTTTGGACCTTTGGCAGAGCTAATGGCATTAATTTTAGGTTGCATGCTAGACATAAATTAACACATTTTGAAGAAGCTTCTGTGTTACAACACACTGCATAGGGCAGATGCATTGAAGCATACAATATGAAAGCCAGGTAAGCAAATTCATCTCTAGTACCTGTTAAGCTTACATTTGAAGTTTATGTCATGAGCTAAGCAGCAAAACATTAGAAATTAGTATGTATGTATATATGTATGTATGTATTTTAATAATTCCTGAAATAATTAATGTCATTAATACTAGCATGAAATTTCAAGAAAAAATATGCGAAGTGAAGAGTCCTAACTAAACTCGCAGAATTAGCTTTGTTATTTTGGGTTTTAGAACATAAAAACTTACCAAACGATTATTAATTAGGAAGTTAATGATTATATGCTCGGCCTGAAATCTTTTCACAATAATTAATCCACCACAGCATATAAAAGCATATCAAATTTTACCTTAAAAAAAAAAAAGATACAAAATGAAGAGATCGGATTCAATTTCAAACACTTTTGAAATCCAAATGGAGAAAAAAGCACACACTCAAATCGAGCCAACATCTACACAGTGTCGATATTAATTGCAACCGAATCTTCGAGATGGTGTAGGGAAGATTTATATATATATTATATATATATATATATATATATATATATATATATATATATATATATATATGGTGTCCCATAGGTCCAGTCTCATAGGAAAATTTTTTTTTAATTTACAAAAGTAATACATTAGAACTAAAACAAGGAAAAGGCCTCCGGAGGCCTTTTCCTCACGAGTGTAACTCACTTCCATATTAGCCACTGCGTGTTATTCTACCTGCAACAAAAATAGGTCCCAAACAAGACATCACTTTGAACATTTGCTTTAGTTCCAATGCATTACTTTTGTAAATTTAATTTAAAATAAATTTTCCTACGAGACCGGACTTATGGGATATGGGACACCCTGTAGACAGACAGACGCTCCGAATTTTACCGACATTTGCATACTTGGCAAAAAGAAATTTGTAATTACTTATTCGATGAGATGATATTCGACTATTATTAACAGCCGCTCGATGAAGCTCGAATGCAGTAACGCACAGACTGTCTCGATAAAGATTTGCCCGAATGGCATAAAAAAATCCCTTCAGCATCCACATACCCACGTGCGCAGCTTGGTAAACTCTATTTTTCTTTCATCTTGACTATCATGAGACGGTTAATAGGAATGGGAACCGGAAGAGAGTACAGTATATACGAAACGTGAGAGGGAAAAATGGAACAGGATATGGCAGTGGAGCAGATGTTGAATTTTGTTTAATTAAAGAAGACATTATGCCAAATGCCAAACTATCCGAGCTAATTAATACCATTACTGGAAAAAAAAATATGGGTAACAAATGTTGGAAAATTCGAGGAAATTGTATACAAGTTCGACCAAATATAAATAATGTCTTTCTATTTACTTAAAAACGCCTGCCCGTACACAAGTGCGGAACAAAGCTTTCATTTTTTTTTTTAAATTTCGAGGAAATGGCCTTATCTCCACACTACCTGCCATTTATCATGCTGCACACTGGTGGTTCACGGTTTTAGAAGCTTATGCGCTTCTAAACAGATCAAATGAATGAACGAAGAGAAACTCATTCAACATTCACACAAAAGGGGGCGGAGTCTAAATTGAGGGAGGTGGTGGTTGTTTCCAAGCAAAACCCGATGTACAGTATTTATAATGCTTACACGGAAACAAATTACGAGTGACGCTGTTTCTCGTCTCGTAAGGAAACCACTGCATAAATCTTCACTTTCGATCACTGAAAGTTCTCCAACAAATTTGCCAATTAATCACGGACTTGAAATCAACGAAGAATTGCAAAAACTGAAGATTTCTCTTAATCGAAATATTTCAAGACCATTGACGGGAATGGGCAAAAAATTACAGCATTTGCGACCAAAATTGGGAAACTGTCGTCGTCTTTGCAAGAATTTAATTCTTTATATGGAAATAAACCTACCAAACACGTGCACGGGGGCGCACTTCTTAACGGGAGGAGAAAAATTGGAGAGACTCGATAATCAAATTTCAAAATATCTCCCTTAAATAAAAAAAAGGTAGAAATAAAAAGATGTAAATAAAAACACGTCGATTTTCAAACTCATTAGCGGATTTGTGTAATTTTCATCTTTCTGATAATCCTTTTAACACTGCAAAAACACTTCTTTCCTCGTAACACTTTCTCTATGCGCGTCGTTCAATCCTTTGCGACAAATGTCCTTCCCAGTGCCAATAATGATGCCGAGAGAAAGGGAAATGGGAAGGGGGGGGGGGGGGGGGGGGGGGGGGGGGTTTCGGAGCAATGCCGCGGCAGGATCAATGAGCCTGAAATTTGTACTCGCTTAATTAGGATCTGGGAGAAGTGGCACACGTTACTTTCAATTTGCTCTTGGCGATCGCTTAAATTATTATTCCTCCGCTATTGACGGACGAACGGAGGGAGGGAGGGAAAAGGATCATCTTTCCATCCTTGAATTATTATCAAAACACGAGACAAGATTTGAGAGCACGAAGAAATGGGGCAAATAACGTGAATGGGAAATCGTCACAAAAAGTTGTATCAAAGCATTCAACGGCTGGTACACAAACTTGCACACACACATCTCATTGCTTTCATGGTGTATATTCATGGTGTATTATTCGTGTATTTCGAAGTATACAAATATAAAGAACGTTTACAGTTAAAACATTACTTACATCAGCTTAAAAGATATGACACCACCTTCGATGGCGAACTTTTATTTAAAACTTTATTTATATACAAACAATCGTAGTAACTTGTCTTTACCGACTCTGATTTAGGTTTGTCATACTTACAAACGCACACCGGTTTCTCTTATCTGCATTTTGTACAGCATGTCGTCACTACTTACCTAAAAATAAGAAAAAATATAAATATCAATATAAGTATAGCAATATCACAGTCCTAGCCAGTAAAACGGAGTTACATAACAATGGCCCAAAGTTGTATTTGCAGATAATGAAAAGGATGTTATGAGCATAAAAAAAATATTAACGTTCAAAAAGTGTAAAATAATTATATATTTATAAATCTGCCTTTGGCTCCGATTTTGTGCATAATTTTCCGTCCGACATAATCTAACCGCCAGTAACTCGTAGTAGTAATATTTTTTTTTTTTTTTTTAGTTTTTTAATCACTTACGCTTTCGTTATGGTGGAGGGGGTTCCATTAAAAACTTAAAGAAAGCCATTTTTCACCCTATACAATGATTATTTTTTCGAATTTCACCCGCGTTAGGATCAAAATTCAAATAACTCGGATATGGTATCCACGTTTTTTTTTTACACCAACTTATTTTTTTGAGGATATATATATATATATATATTATATATAATATATATATATATATATATAATTAATAAATTTTAGTCCCATTACTATCAGTATAAGAATTATAACCTGATGCGTGTTGTCTGTTCACACAAATTTTAAGTAAATCAAACCAATCTGTCCGTGATATATTTCAAATTTACAGTTTTTGTGTATTTAATGCGGCAACTCTCCTGCAACGAATCTAAAGCTGCCGCTATTCAGACAATTTTACACCTTACGGAATTTTTTAATTACGAACCTGAAAAGAACTTCATATCTTTCGCCTCACATTGAGCGCGTCCATTCATTATAATTTATTACAAACGAAGACACGCCGGTTGTGGTGTAGTGAACGTCGTCTCTTTATAATGAATTTACCTTTTTTTATTTACTTTTCAAGTTATTAATTCATTTACATTATCTCTCTCTTTATAGCTTTCTGCGGCCAGCTGTTAGACGAAATCTATTTCTGACGCGATACAAAGAAAAAAGATGGAAACAAAAAACTGGATTTTAAGTACACGGTAAAAGTTTAAAACAAACTGCCTTCATTCATAACTCACAACGAGCGCGCTAACCAAATAATTAAAACTTTAACTCGTTATATTATTATTGCAGTTATGGTACATTTTACAAACGAATAAATATGAATAATCACCGTTTTCTATAAGAATATTTCGTATCTTTAATGAATCCTTACTTCAGAATTTCTATCTCAACATTTATAAATAGCGAAAGAGGCGAAGGAATGAGTGCGACCAAAGACAAAACATAATGAGAAGCGTCACTCTAACGACATACGCTTCATTTAACCCCTTTTTGAACAGAACTTTACGCAGTGTATAAAGTACATAGGGAACATTTCCTTGAAATACGGCTTCAATTTATTTGGATGTATATATTCAGCAAAACATTCACTTTCAAATACTCTGACATTCATATACTGTTTATAATGGCCTTACTCTGAAATATTAAGACTTTTCTTAGTTGCGAGATAGAAGCGTCTACTAGTAACATCTTATACAGGAAAGACTATTATAATAAATTCGTATATACATAGGAAATGTTTCCTCTAAATTACGGACTCGTTTCTTCAATACCGATTTCTTGTATTTAACAATAAGAAAAACTACATTAACAAGATATATTTCAGCACAGCTTCACTTTAGAAACCCCCTCTATTTGTCCTCCAGAATCTGCGCGCGCGCGCGCGCGCACACAATATATATATATATACCAACTGAATACATATAAAGAACTCTGCCTTCTCTTTACTTAAACAAAGTAAATACATAAAGACATCCCCTTAATGAGAAATGCTGGAAAAATAAACTGTCGTCCAAAGATACAATTATAACCACATTTCTAAAGAAAACAATTCAACAAATGCTGGGGGGGGAAAAAACCCATCTATTGTCAAATATTTTGAAGGTAAATTCTTTTTCAAATTAAAAAAATCCACAAAAACAAACGCTATTTTAATCCTTTGTACTCTTTTAAAAGACTAAAATATTCTTTTAAAACTCTTAAAATATTCTTTTGAGTTAAGAATTTTTTCCGAGTCATGAGTAATACATACTGCTTGAATAATAATAATAATAATAATAATAATAATAATAATAATAATAATAATAATAACATTTAATTACTGATGAACCAATGCTAACAATAATTATAAACGGATATACACGCGTGCTTAAAAATATTACACTGGCAATATTCGCTTGCCGAATCGAATGAGTCGTGTCCAAGACCTCCTCTATACACCGAACATACTTTGGAGAAATTGAGGGGTCGCGCGTCTTAAGATACCAAAGCGCTATCACAGGCGAAAACGTGTTTTTGATGGATATCACTATTTTCACCCTTCCTCTATCGCGTGGTTTTGGTTATAATGACCTTACGACACTAGAAGTATGGTTGAAAACCTTATGAAGCGAACTACTTTTTTCACCTCCATCGCCAGCCAGAAGTTCACCCAAAGTTCGACATAAGAAAATAAAAATTAAAAAATTATATATATATATATATATATATATATATATATATATATATATATATATATATATATAATATATATATATATATATATATCTCAAATATGAAAATTTATTCCAAAAACTCATCAACATCTTCATTAGCATACTTAGAACTCTAATTTAGCCAAAAGTGAACGTTAGCTCAATTAATAACAGATATACTATTGCCAGAATATTGCTGAACTTTGGAGGCGATTTCTGACGAATTTTAATTTTGGCGCTTAGGTATCGTAGGACGAGGGACTCCTCAATTAATGTCTTAGTTTCATAGAGAACGAGACTGAAGTCTTTTTCACCCCTATTCAGCGACTGCAGATAAAAATTTAATCATTCCGATTTTCTTTCCCTATATAAAATAACTTAAACGCACGTTTTTTTCACTGAAATTAAGATTTGTATTAATGATTCTAAACATTTCGTTTATCAAACTGATGTTTCATTCAAGTACGATTTCACATTTAAAAAAATATGCAAGAAATAAGTTTAACTCATTTATTCAAATATATATTTCATTTTCTTTCCATCTCTTACTGAAAAGCACCTTAAAATAAAACGTATACAACAACAGATATAATAAAGAATAAAGTTTATGCTTAACTTTCAAATTGCATTAAGAATTTTATATAAGAGTTTTCAATCCAATATCATTACAATATCAATGACATTGTTTACCATTTCAGGAAAAGTAATACCATACAACACTGAAAAGGACTAATTTAAAACGTATACACCAAAGTTTAAAGGCTTATATATATACCATTTCCTTTACCGTTAGTTTATCTTGCTCTGATACCCGAATGCTGGTTTCCTATTACAGAAGAAATCTCGCCCGGACAATGACGGCGTCTTCTCGGGAGCGAAACTTTTTCAAATTCGGATATGAGCTACTTAAAGACGTGTACAAAGTGACAAAGTGACACTTCGTAACAAGGACGAGCAAAAGTTATATATATATATATATATATATATATATATATATATACTACAAACGAGACAGTATAATTAATGTAAAGAACGACGCTTGTTTAGAAGCGTGTCCGCACAAGAGGAAAGAAAACGAGCAATGAAAAACGAGGCACCTCCCAGGAATCGAACCCGGGATCATCCAATTGCCAGTCGAATATGATAACCACTACACCAAGGTCCTCGATTAATCAGAATTCGTAATTCTCCTACATACGAGCAGGATCGAATGCCCTTTTCATTGCTCGTTTTCTCTTCTTCTTCTTGTGCGGACACTTCTAAACAAGAGTCGTTCTTTACATTATCATATACCGTGTGTCGTTTGCAGTTAAAATGTGTATATATACGGCATGAGAAGGTGCCCCCTCAAAAGGGCATTCGATTCCGCTCGTATGTAGGAGAATTACCAGTTCTGATTAGTCGAGGACCTTGGTGTTGTGGTTATCATATTCGACCGGCAATTGAATTTTCCCGGGTTCGATTCCCAGGAGGTGCCTCATTTTTCATTGCTCGTTCTCTCTCTTCTTGTGCGGACATACTTCTGAACAAACGTAGCGTCGTTCTTTATATATATATATATATATATATATATATATATATATATATATATATATATATATATATATATAACCTTCATTTAACTGTTTTTGCTTCTGCCCGAATTGCTCATTATGACGAAGGTCAAGCTTGTCACTCCACCTTAGATCTACAGTTTAACATGCAATCCGAACCACGCTCCACTAGCAGCCCAGTGTATTAACCACTAGGTTACCCAGGGTACCTATTTATCTACCAATCAATTTTTTGGTGTGGAAGGATGAACAGCTGGGTTTTGCTGAGCGCCGCCTGCCATCACCGGGACTCGATCTTGGGGCCGATGGATTCGGAGTCAGCGACGCTAACCACTACACCACCGAGGAAAAAAAAAAAATTATATATATATATATATATATATACCGGGTGATTACGATTTGGTTTCCCGATTTTAAACGTTATGAAAAAACTAACGAAGCTACATCGAAAAGCAAGATATACAAATAAAGAACAACTCAAAAAGTTTTATTTACAAGCTATTGAAGTTCAATATGAGCTCCTTTTGAGGTTACAACATTCCTGAATAAGCAATTGCCTGTCGTTTGATCGGGCGTGGGGTGGCCCATTCTTTAGCCTGCTCGTTCGCCCAATGTAACCCCCCCCCCTTGACTTCTTCCTTTGGGGATATGTCAAAAATAAAGTTTTTGTTCCACCAATGGCAACAACTTTAGAACATTTGAAGGAAAAGATACGTGAGGCTGTTAGAAAAGTTCAGTATGATATGCTACAAAATGTATGGAGGGAAACAGAATACCGCTTTGATGTTTGCAGAGCCACAAAAGCAGCTCATATTGAACTTCAATAGCTCGTAAATAAAACTTTTTGAATTTTTCTTTACTTGTATATCTTGCTTTTCGCTGTAGCTTTGTTAGTTTTTTCATAATAAATGTTTAAAATCGGGAAGATCATTCATAATCATTCTGTGTATGTATATACGAGTGTATATATAATGTATACCGCACCCACAAGGAAAAATTAAGAGATATTCCAGTGTCTTTCGCGTATTTAACAGTACACCACCTCGGGGATGAAGGGAAAATGCAAGAAGCAAAATATATATCTGTACAGCGTAAACAAAATGGTTAGGAGGGATTAGCAAAAGAAAATAAGTACTGATTTAAGGAAAAGGGTCTTTCAACAAGATGTGATCCAATTTATATGTTCCGAAACTGTATTGAAATTCATATACTTTATAAGTAATTTCAATAACAGTTCGGGAGCGCATAAAATGGATCATATCTTGTTAAAATATATTTTCCCTTAAATCAATACTCTATAATTTTTGGCTGAGCCCTCCTACTTTGTTTACTCTTTCAGAGATAAATATTTTCGGCTTCTTGCATTTTCCCCTTCATTCCGTGATAAAGTCAATTGTTGAATACAGTAAAAGCCTTATGGTTGTGCATCATTTATTTATTTCACACGTTTAATTCTGAAATTCATTCTATATACGTATACACCTTTGGTAACCTTCGGTTTGCTTCCGAACAAATTGTTCATTCTGACAAAGGTCAAGCTTTTCACTCCACCTTAAACCTACAGTTTAACGTGGGATCCGAACCACGCCCCACCAGCAACAGCAACAGCAGCAGCCCAGCGTATTAACGACTAGTTTACGCAGGGTACCCATTTATCTACCAACCACTTTCTTTATTGTGTGGAAGGATGAACAGCTGGGTTTTGCTGCGCGCCGCCTGCCGTCACCGGGTCTCGATCCCGGGGCCGATGGATTCGTAGTCAGCGACGCTAACCACTACACCACCGAGGCGCATATATATAAAATACTGTAAGCATAAATTTCCTTACATTTCTATTTTATGGATAAAATAAAAAACTTTTTACAGTGAGGGTACGAACCACAATATCTGATTAATCAAAAGATAAACATTTCTTTGCATTGTGGACAGCTGTGGTCATCTGACGATGATCAAATAAAAAGTGGTTCACGCCACGCAATACTGACCTTTCGTCCTCCCTACAAAAGTGAAAGTAAAAACTCTTAATCTTGATTAACTTCACTTACAGACTGAGGAAGGTGGGGAAAATGCCAGATACGTCATTAAAACGGCGCCTGAACTGGAAGCCTTGCTGGGGCCTCACTCCCAGGGATCCGTGCCTGTAGGTGGCACACTTCCTCTGGTGAACGCCCCCCTTCACTCGCTGAGGGGACCAGGGAGGACTTACTCTGGGAAGGCGAGGAAGGTGTCTCGGGGGTGTACTCGGGGGCAGTAGTCCCTCCTCACTCGTTTCACTTAGGTGAAGAGAGGCCTCCGAGAGGACGCCACTATCCTCGCTGCACTGCTGGTTCACTTCGAGGAGGACGTTGGTGCGCGCCTCCCCACCACGAGGGGGGCTTCTATCTCCCTCGGGGGAGATGGGAGTCTCCACTATGGTCACATTGCTGAAGGTAGGGGACTCCTCGGGGCTGTCCTCGAAAGGCTTTAGGTCGGACATTGTGCCAAAAGGTTCCAACCCCTTTGGGGATGGCACTCGGCAAATGTAAAAAACGTGATTCACATTACAAAAGCTCTTCAGATGAAGCTTCAAATCTCCCTCTCACTCACTCACAAAATAAAGACTTAAATGAGTAGACTTTTTTTTTAACTTTTAAAACTTGCAACAACAAACGCTGAAAGACAATTCCTTTAATTTAAGTTTTTCAATCCATATTACATATTTAAATACTTCCTAATTAGGATTTACGCCTACTTACGACGTACCGGACGAAAAAAGTTTACCCATAATATACAATGAACGAGACGATTAATAAATAGGGAACATTCCCTAAGAAGCACCGCCGTTTCCTTTGCTATCGCCTCGAAAATCATTTAGAAACTCCCAAATGATAAAAAGATGGTAGTGTTTAAGAGGTAAGTGACTGCGTCAGTAGTGACGAGATCTCATTAGAATGAAGAAGCGCGAACGACCTCAGAGTGGTCAATGTTGTCGAATGACAAAAAGGGGTTAAATTTAAAAGCAAATTCGGTCATCGCTCATCGCCTCGTCAACAGAGATTTCGACGTCGCCAGTGAATGATGATTCTGCATTCAATGGAACGAGCCAGGAATGGATCCACGCCTTTAGTCTGGCACTGTGCCAGACTCCAACGGCATTGGCCGACATAAACTAAATCTCTCTTGAGCAACACCTTACGTAAGAAGGCGAGAGAAACTGGGAAAAGTCGCCGAAGTAGTTCAAGAAAGAATTAAGGCCAACGTAGCAAACAAATCCACTTTAAAACTAAAACAGTTCCTCATATACGCAATTTTATACGTCATTGAATCATGAATGAAATTAAAAATATCCCGAGCTGAAAAATTCGGAATTAAAGCGTTAACGGTAGAAAATAAGTGGTTAGAGTAATTTTCATTCGTTCATCATTTACATTAAACTCACTCGCAATAATATTCAGCCTATTCACGTACGTTTAAACGATCATCAAACTAAAGCCTGTATAGAATGGAAAAATAAAAATAAATTATAAAAATCAATTCAGCGAGACCATTCACGGATTTTGGTGTTTTAGTCTTCTTTTATAAGCTACGTAACGCGTTTTGAATTGTTAAACTTCCTCGGTAATATCTAAGGTCGTGTGCCGGAAGGGACCTACTGCTTTATGCGGGATCCGAGCCATGGGTCGGTACATCATCCGAATGCTGAATACGTTCACCCATCCAACCACTGAACAAACCCGATAGACCCATTGATCTAACGGGGAAGCAGCAGTGATGCGACAGCCACGACGTAGTCCCTCGGGTAAAGCCCAACACGACAAAAATTCGTTAGAATTAAGTTCTTTAATGTACCGTGATACGTTAATTACTCGGTACTAACAGCGCGACTGAAAAGGTGAACTTCCCTCTTGAGAACCTTTTATCATTTTCTCTTTTTAACTAGAAAACAGAAAACCATTAAAATGGGTGAATCGGCCCAGTTTGAGAATAGTTTTTACGCTATAATTAAGTGCTTTCACCAACGTAGAAATTAGAATGGCCCACGCAGTAATGTTCTCGTATACAGTCTCACTTCCCCAGACGAGTGGCTAAAAATCCCTACACATACCGACTGAAATAGCATTAATTTAATGCGAAGTTACGATAAAAATTAAAATAAATTTAAATATACAAAATAAACTTCTCCAAAATTTTAATTCAAAAGGTCAAATCCACTCTCAGAAACCGAGTCCATAATATGAAAGATTAAATAACAAAACGCACGTCAGCTTCAATTTTCATAAAAACTTCAGCCAAAGAGCTACGTCAATATAATTAAATTAGCGGAGGGCCAGAAACTGTCACAGCGCTCAAGCCAAACCAATGTGGCGTATTGCTCTAACCCAATGATTCCCAACCTTTTTTTAGGCCAACACCCCCTTATGTCCATCAATATTTGCTGGTGCCCCCTCATAATGATAATAATATAACAGGATAAGTGATTTATTAATAGAAGGTAACAATTTTACACTTTCCTAACCCCCCTAAGATTCTCAAACGCCCACTGGGGGGCGGTGGCGCCCACGTTGGGAAACACTGCGCTAACCCCTTGTCTTAACTTCGATTATAAGGAAAGTAACGGGCGCTGGCTACGTCAATAACGCTTATCAAATGCAAAATTTAGAAGGGTACGTTTTCAAATTCATATTATTCTTGACCACCACTGCTAAGAACAAACAATCCAAAATCTGAGATAAAAATAATGCCTAAATTACAATTTTTTTTTTTTTTTTTTTTTTTAAATAATTTGCACATTAATATATTTTAGAAAATGGAAAAACTAAAATGGTACATAAAATATTTAATGAATTTTGCTTAGTCGTTTGGTCAGCTCATAAAAATTAGCGTTCAACATAAAATTGAAATTTAGTTGTATTTAAAAGACCCTCAGACAAATGACAGTAAAAAATGAGCCGAAAGATGGACATGTTCGTGTACAAATATATTTCATTTTATTTTTTTCCTTTTCATAATTTCATGAACTTGAATTATTTCCACAATACCATTCTTTTGCTTTTGGAACGACAGGTAGTATATATATAATATATATATATATATATAATATATATATATATATACACACACACACACACGGTGTCCGAGAATTATCTGTACAATTTTTGGCTGTTATTAAAAGTCAACCATGAAGTGTAGAAATTCCAGTGTTGTCCCATTTTACAGAGAATCTCATTAAGTTTTTTCTGATACTACGTTTTGACAAGTCTTTTAGAAATGTACGCGGGTGACAGACATTGATGATTTAAAAGCAAGAATCACAGCTGCTATTGAGCGAATTTATGTGGATATGCTGCAGCGTACATGGCAACATTTGGAGTATCGATTGGATGTTTTGCGAATCACTAATGGTGCACATATCGAATGTTTGTAACAACGTTACTTTAATAAAAGAAACTTTTGAAAATACAGATTCTAAATAATCTTGTTTAAGAATTTTACGTGTGTTATCAAGAATTTTATTAAAAGATGAAATTGTACAGATAATGTTCGGACACACTGGAATTTCTAAAAAACTTTCAAAACTTGGTATCAGAAAAAACTTAATGAGATTCTCTGTAAAATGGGACAACACTGGAATTTCTACACTTCATGGTTGACTTTTAATAACAGCCAAAAATTGTACAGATAATTCTCGGACACCCTGTATGTATATATATACCCCCCCCCCCCCCACCAACGTCATATAACCTTGGATGTTGCGAAGATTACGAGTAAACAACCCCAACAAACGAAGTAAATTAGGGAACTTGAGAGAGATTTGATTCCGTTTGTCAATGGAGACAATTAATTACAAATCACGAGTACGATCTATGGACTCCTTCGTTGAATGCCTTTCCGAATCAATCTAAAAAGTTAAATACAGCTCAAAATTACAAATACCTACATAGTATTGATGTCTAAATAGACCCGCAATGAACCCGGAAAAGCAAATTAATCAATAGCGAAGATTAAGACCAATCTAAAAACACGTACAAAGACTGAGAAAAGTCTCAAGAACGAACGGCAAATAATCTTAGTTTGCTTTTTTAAAGGGAGGTGTGGGTGTGGGTAGGGATGGGACGAGACAGGGAATGGAGTGAATAAATAGTCGTCGTTTCTAACGAAATGAAAATGAACTCTTTAACAGCACTAAAATTTCATGAATTAATGAAATTATATGTATTCTTCTCTACTTTCCTCTCACGGAAGGGCTTTTTTTTTTCATGCAAGGAAGGAAGGAAGGGCCAAGAGCAAATGTCGCAAAAACGTCCCCCTACCCCACTATCCATAGAAGAGCCAAAAGCAAGGTCCAAAGTTTTCGAGATGCCTGGACACTCAGCGAGGAAAGTTATACCAGAGTTGACCGGCTGAGTGGATAAAAGATGAATAATACCGATCAACCCTCGCGTTAGAGAGTTGGACAGAAAAGGAATGGGAATGTGTCGAAAGTCTGGAACTGCAAAAGCTCTCCTTAAAGGAAGAGGTATGCAGCGAGTGTCTTCAGAAGAGGAGTGGTCCGTCGAAATATACTATATACACCGTCTGCCAAAAAAAAGGGTTCACTCTAAAAACATCGATGGAATCAACATTTTTCAAACAATCAGTATGAAACTTATACACGTAAAAGATACATAAAACATCTACCTGTAAACCAAATTTCAGTTCAAAGCTATCAAAATAACGATTTATTAAATATTTCTCTAATAGTACTACAACTGATGCTCGACAAACTCATCAAGAATCCTTTATTTCCATTTTCACTTCTGTAAATTCTAATACACGATTTTTTTTTTTTTTGCAGGGTTATAAAATATAGTGAATATGCCATTTTCAGAAGATAAGATAAGATTATAATTAAGCATTAGACTAGAAAAGGGATATGGACGAACGAAACTACTCTCCGAATTCACCAACAAAGGATGGACTCTTGGTGGTTTGGGAAAGCCTCTACAGAAAATTGACGAGACTGGGGATATCAAAAGAAGAGGCAAGTGGGCAACCAAAAACTGTTCGCATACAAGACAATACTGACGACGTCGAAGAACGTATATTAAGTCAGGAAAACCAGCCAGGAACCCATATGACACCGACTCGCATATCAAAAGAGTTACAATTATCGGAAACTAGTGAGACGCATAATTAAACAAGACCTTAAACTAAAACCTTTCAAAAGAATGCACGGGCAAAAGATGATTCAAACTGATGAACACAAACGAGTTCAAAGACCAAAACAAATCTTACGACGAGTAACAGACGAGTAACGTGTGATAAACTTTCAAAGGCTTTTTTCACTGATGAAGAGAGATTCACTGTGGAGCCACCTCGGAACAGTCAAAATGACAAGAGTTTACTCACACGGCCAATGTAAGAATGAAATACCTGATAGCAGACTTTTTGCAACCAGAAGTCATTTCTCAGCTAATGTCATGGTGTCAGTTGGCATATCAAAGTTAGAAAAACATCCATTCATTTTATTGAGCCTGGTGTAAAAGTCAATGCCGAGTACTATCGAAATACTCTGCTGCGAAACATGCTTCCCGAAATGCAAAATCTGGCCAACGGTGGTTATTATCTTTTTCAGCAAGACGGAGCAACGTCCCATACAGCAATAGCAACTGTGGAATACTTAAAAAATAATGTCCCAGAATTACTTGAACCCCAAAATTGGCCACCTAACAGTCCTGACTTGAACCCTGTTGACTATGGAATCTCGGAAAATTTGGCAGAATTTACAGGAGCAGGGTGAGAAATGTTGATCACTTGCGTTAGCTTCTTGTGGAGAAGTGGGAAGAGATACCACAAGAGCAGATCGATCGAACCATTGATGAATTTTGTCCAAGATTGAAGAAAATTGTTGAAACAGATGGGGAAACACATTGAACAATTTTTTTAATAGGAATTCCAAGAGAGTAAAATGTTAATTTGATTTCTTTTGTAAACTTAGGATTTAAGTTCCGTTTCGAAATTCAAAACTCTCTTTTTATTTTCATGGTTTTTTAATGGAGCATTTCCTATATTTTATAAATCTTATGATGTATTTTATAACTACAATGAGAACAAAAATTTTATTACCAAGTTTTACCGCCTTTGTGGACTTCCAGAATTCAAAACTGGAGCGATGTTCACCATCAAAATTTGTTGAACAAAAACAATCTTCATTAAATCAGTAATTTTGAATATAATAATATGAAAATTGGTGTACATATATACTGTTTACAGAGTTTTGCTCTGTATGAGTTTCATTATTATTGGTTAATAAATGTTGGTTTCATGGCTGGTTTTAGAGAACCCCTTTTTTTTTTTGGGCAAACCCTGTATATAACCTTTCAAATGTTCCGTGCGATGATTCCTTTTATATATATATATATATATATATATATATATATATATATTATATATATATATATTGAGAGGCGGGGAATTGATGAGACGAAAAACCTGTTAATTTCACTCGGTCAAAGAGGTGTGTGGGTTGAGCTGCCCTATACACGAGAAGCGTACTCCATACTGGGACGAACAAAACCGCTGCACAGACAGCAACAGAGTGGAAGTGAAGAAACTGCGGAGCCAGTACACCACCCTAACCTCTTAAAAGCTGTTTTAAAAGGGATGCGTGATTTTTTCAGGAAAGATCACGAGAAAAGGAAACACCAAGAATGTTAAGAGGAGGAGGATTGAGTTGTGTATTGTTGAAGGTGAGGGGTTATTCGTGTGGAAGACTGTAACGAGTGGACAGATGAAAACTTTTTTTTAAGCACTGAAAGGCACAAGGTTTTCTCTGCCTCAATCAGATATTGTAACAAGATCAGAGGTCAGGTTCGCCATAGCTGTCCCACGCGAAGCATAGAGGGATTGTTGAGAGACGCTTTGTGAAGTGGGTAGAGAAGTGAAAGATGGAATCATCGGCATAGGAGTGAATAGGACAGTAAGTGCAAC
Source organism: Bathynomus jamesi (assembly GCA_023014485.1). Taxonomy (NCBI): domain Eukaryota; kingdom Metazoa; phylum Arthropoda; class Malacostraca; order Isopoda; family Cirolanidae; genus Bathynomus; species Bathynomus jamesi. The sequence goes on along the minus strand of JAJOZX010013717.1, from coordinate 31,955 downwards.
TTAAAAGATCATTAATAAATAGAAGAGGATGGTTTTTCATAATTCAGATCTATTTGCAAAGAAAAGCGTCTGAAACCATTCCAGTAGCACTATTTAACTTCTCTTGTCGAACGTCATGAGGAAAGTAATGAAATAAATCACGGCAATCTTCCTCAAGAGTCATATCAGCAGAAGCGAGGTCAGAATTATGGAACGTCGAAGCACAACTTTTATTAGCGAAATACAAAGAGCAGCTGTTCCACTTTGCCAGTAATCTGGGTAATGAAAGCAATTTGTTTCAAGAACCAAAAGTGGGTCGATTAAGCGCCAATTAATAGATTCAAAACCGTACAGTTTAAGTATTTATGCAATTTATTGTCTTATGGGAAACAACAAACATGCGATGCCAATCAAACCGGTACCGATTTTTTTTTTTTAATGCAGGAGGGACCAAGGGCGAATGTCCACAAAAACGGCCCTCCCATAGAGGAAGAGAACCAAAATTAAGGTCCAAGGTTTTAGAGATGCCTGAATACACTGCGTTTGAAAGATTGGAGGTCATAGACAGGGGGATAGATGGATTGAGGAAGATTGTTTCAGAGTTGACCGGTTGAGTAGATGAAAGATTGAAAATACCGACTAATCTTTGCGTTAGGAGAGTTGGACAGAAAAAGAATGAGAATGTGTCGAAAGTCGGGTACTGCGTGTTCTCCTTAAAGGAGGAGGCATGCAGTTAGGAAGTTCAGAAGAGTACTGTCCGATATAATAGCGATAATAAAGAGGGATTGAGGCAACACTGCAGCGAAGAGAGAGAGATTGAAGACAGTCATTAAGAAGCGGGGAAATAATGAGACGAAAAGCTTTTGATTCCACCCGGTCAAGTAGAGCTGTCTGGGTTCAGCCACCCGACACACGAGAAGCGTACGCCATACAGGGTGGACAAAACCCCTGCATAGAGACAGCAACTGAGTGGGGGGATGAAGAAACTGCGGAGCTGGTACGGCATACCTGAACTCTTAGAAGCTGTTTTAGAAAGTGAATATGTGATCTTTCCAGGAAAGATTACGAGAGAATGGGAAGGATTGAGTTGTGTACTGTTGTAGGTAAGGGGATAGTCGCGTGGAAGATTGTAACGAATACAGATGAAGGAATCGAGTTTTTGAGGCAGTGAAAGCCACAAGGTCTTCTCTGCCCCAATCAGATATAAAAAAAAAGATCAAAGGTCGGGTGTACCACAGCCGTCATACGCGAAGCATCGCGTGTCTGTTGAGAGGGACACTTTGTGAAGCTGATGGAGAAAGGAAGAGTGGAATCATCGGCAAATGAGTGGATAGGACTGGAAGAGCGACTTCATAGATCACTCATAAATAAAAAGAAGAGTGGGTGACGGGAGAGAGCACTGAAGAAACCACTATTAATAGCTTTAGGAGAAGAACAGTGACCATCTACATTCTACAACCGATGCTATAGATCAGCCAGAAAAGAAATCAGTGATGAAGGCACAGATCGAAGGATAGAAACCGAAAGAGGGCAGTTTAGAAATTAAGGATTTGTGCCAGACTCTATCAGAAGCTTTTGATATGTGATTTCACCTAAATCCCGAAAGGAGGATGACAGAGTCAGAAATATATGCGAGATCGCCAATAGAGCATCCCCTCGCAGAACCCATACTGACGATTTGAAAGAAGATTGTTAGAAGAGAGGTATTTAAGAATCTTCCAATTAAGGATAGATTAAAAAAACTTTAGAAAGGCAAGAAATCAAAGCAATTGGAAGACAGTTGAAGGATTGAGAGTGGTCATCCTTCACCCTTCTTTGGAACAGGTTGAATGAAAGCAAACTTTCAATAGGAGGAAAAAGTACCAGATGAAAGACAAAGACAAAAGTTTGGCTAAGCAAGGTATCAGCACAGAAGCAGTTCTTGAGAACAGGGGAACACCGTCAGGACCGTACGCCTTCCCGGAGTTAAGCCCGGATGGGACAGAAAAAATAACTTCCGGAAGAGATTCTAATTTCAGATATAATTAAGTCAAAGGAGGAGAAGATGGAGGAACAACACTGGAAACGTCCAGGGTTGAGTTGGAGGCGGAAGTTTGGGCGAAGTCTAGCTTTATCAGGAGAAGAGACGGCAACTGAGCCGTTGGAATGGAAAAAAGGAGGGAATGAAGTAAAGTTGGCAGGTGCCGGAAAGGGTGAAAATTAGAATTGGATAGGTTTTCACATTTTTGTTTGAGAAGGGAATTTTTTGGCGAGTCGAAGAACAGATTTTGCACGATTCCGGGCACAAATATAAGTTAAGTGAGAGTCACGAGTGAGGCCCCCGTGAATAAAAGTCTAAATGATTTCATAAATTTTACAGCCAAGTAAGAACATTTTATACTATAGTGTCCATAAAAGCACTTCAGAGAATTACAGTCATCCCATATCCGTGCGTCGTACGAGTTCTTGTCTGTGCAGTTTTTCTTTTCAATTAATTATCAATTAAATATTTTACTCGTTGCTCGACATGACGACGAAAGTTTATTGAAAAGTGCGACATCAAACGTCGTTTTCCAGCCACTAGAATTGCATCGATGATTCACGTACCGATTTAATCGAGTGTTGATCGCAACCGCCCATATTTTTTCTTTATTGGCAGGATATAAATTCCATAAAAAAGTACAATATTCATCGAAGTAATAAACGATACGATTACTTAAACAATAAATTTAAAAACTTAAAAAAAAAAATTTATAACTAAGAAAGGAAAAAATAATAATAGTAGTGAAACGTGATAAAAAATAGCTAGACTGTTATATCGATAACGATAATATTTAAGATTAATACATACATTCAAATGATTTATGCATTAATAATGATAACAACAACTTATTTTTAATAAGAGCCCAGTAAAGCCTAAAGCTTAAGAGGTCAAATTAAATTAAATAAATATTCCATCTTCACAATGACTTGTCACTAAATTACTATAATGTAATATATTGTAATTTATTTTATTAATTAATTAATTAATAAAGGTTATTCAATTCAATGTTGGTGTCAAGTGGAGCTAAAGATAAACACTTTCATACTAAGAAGTCTAGTCAAGAAAACGAAGCAAGACTGATGAAGAGAGCTTGGACAATTGGATTCTCTTCGCATTAGCCTGCGCACTGAACGGGTCTCATGACCTCCGGGAGGCTCGAGATGTTGCGGTTGGCGAACATTTAATGAGCTGAACATATTGGAGGCAACCTATGAATCAGTCTAAAAGATATTTTATAAAACAAATTCAGGGCTCTGGGATAACATTTTCTATAATTAACCTGCCCATAAAAATAAATGCAGAAAGTACAAGTGTGTCTTCAGCTTCGCTTATACAAAATTTGAAGTTCCTTATAATTATGTTTGCTTCAGCACAATAACTTTGATATCGTTTCCTTATATCAGTCATCACTCAAGGAGCTGGTGATAATCTGACCCACATACTTAAATCCTTCTACTTGCTCTATTAATTCGCCTCATTTTGAAATTATTATTGGCTGTTTGGCTCGAGTTTTTAGGATGGAATTACCCAATCTTAGTTTTAATGATGATGATGATAAAACCTTGCTGGTAAAAATATATATTACATTACAAATTTTTACAAAATATGTTTATTTCTACCCGAGTAGTAGTAGTGTGGCCCTTAAGCTTTAGGTTTTACTGGACTCTCAGATAAAGTTTGTACGAGATAAAAGCATTTCATGTACAGGTTGTTACGATTTCGTAGTATAGATATTATAATTATTATATAAAAATTCTGTACTTAAGTTTGTAAGCTACTTTGATAGTAGTAAATAGCTTTACATTGGTTAAGTTGACTTGAGATTGATGTTTTGCAAGATTCTATTATTATTATCTCATGACTTGGAAAACTTCGATAGACCCGAGTGGCTTCATGTTTTCCAAATGAAATGAAATGTAATGGTTATGTAATACATAAATATGATATATGATGAATTATTTATAATTATGATTACATATAAGTAGCAGTTTATAGTAGTGATGTACCGAAACCAAAATTTAGCCGATGCCGATACCAATGCCGATTCTTTGCCTAGATTTTTAAAAAATCAATACCCTTCATAAGTTTTACTAATTTAATGCGAAACTTTCAATTTTCATATTTGTTAAATTTCAAAAATTTTCAAATGTTTTTCTTTAGCTCACTCCACAATATACCTTTGATAAAGTTATGTTAGATACTTTTATTAGTCAGTAAAATGATAAAACAATTTTAGTCTAGTTTTATAAATTAAATACTAATATTTAAAGTAGCTAATTGTTTTTCCTTATGTTCAAGGTATTTTCCTTCTTCAACAATGTTAAACAACAACAACAAAATTTTTCATTGAAATTTCAAAATCCTAGTAGCTTATTTGAATAAAAAATTAACATACAATTTGGTTTATAAAATTATTAAAATACTTAGTTAACATAATAAGAAGGTTTAATATAAAATTATAAAGTAAAAACTCAATACAGGGTGAGTCAAAAGTCTCCATACATAGGCAAAATGGTCACTTTATTATGCAATCACTTGTAAGTCACAAAATATGCTCTATGTGGGCACCATTACATTGGATGCACATACGGATGCGTTCCCCCCAGTCATGGCAAACGCACGTTAACAAAAAAAATAAATAATCATTTATTTATCATGACCATTTTGCCTATGCATGGAGACTTTTGACTCACCCTGTATATTAATAATACTAATATAGAGTCGATTACAAGAGTTTATATTTAGAGATTCCCTAGAGAAAATGTAAATTTGTGGGTAACTTAATTTATTAACCTTCGTCTTTTTCGTGAATGTAAACCATTTTTATAAAATTACACTTTGAAATTAGTATAAATTACCATAGTGTTTTTTATTTTCACTTTTCTATAAATATAGATTTGGTTTAGTAATGAAAATTTCAAAATTTCAAGGAATCGGCAAAAGAATCCGCAAAATTTGTCCGATGCCGATGCCAAAATAATTGCCGATTCTGCCGATGCCGATTAATCGGTACACCACCACTTGGCTAATTTTTTGGGGTGCACAGACGAACTTGTAGCCGACATAAGAAATTAATTCAATTAACAGTATACATTAAATCTGGGCCAATGTAATGGTTACGAAACCTTCGGTACTAAGAGTTAATAGTAAATAAAACAATTAGACAAGAAAAAGTAAACCGACATTAAAATTAATGTCATGGTTTGGTTCTGTGAATATAATAATTCGCAAACTTTTTTTATACAATGATCCAGACCTTTAACTGAAGGGCTTATTCATACCATATCATCGGCATAATCCAGGTTATTTATCCTCGTGTTATCTATACATCCCATTCTTGCCTCATTAAGATAATTAATCACTCCATCAATACAAGCATTAAACAACAAAGAAAGTAAACAAGTTATCTTGTCTTGATTCCACATGAGGAACCAAAACATTCGGACAATAACACTACCCCATCTAACCACAAAAGTTTGACGAGTGTAGCAAAATTTCAATATATTTAAAACATAGTGAAACATTCCTGTCTTCTAGGCAAAAGTAATAGGCCGCGTCCCCAGATTTATTGTTGACAAGGGGTGTGATATATACCCTAAAACACCCGGCAAGGGGGTTCTAAGCTCGTGCTCTTGAGTGCTCTTTGTGCTCGTTTGTAAGTGCTTGTTCCTGGAGGTTTCACGTGCGCCCTCCCGGCCCTAGCACCCAAGGATGATGGGGCCCGACCCTGCCGTCCTTGGTCTTTTTCCACTTCGACTGTCCCCTCCACCCTTTCTTTTTCCTCTGTCTTTCCTCTCACTTTTTCTTTTTTTTTCGCCGAGATATGCCCTTTTAAATAGAGGCGAATCGGTTCTTCCCGAACTTTATATATATATATATATATATATATATATATATATATATATATATATATATATATGTATAAAAAAAACCTAAAACTTTTCAGGAATACAACTCTAAGCAAGCATGCCTGAGAACAATAATGAAATAAGATGATTCATCACATCATTAGCATACTTCAAATGCTTATTCGACAGATTAAATTATCTATACCTGAGAAGGAACCTTTCTTTAGCTCTTTAATCACTCTTAATTTCAGGCACTGAAGTCCCATATTTTCATTGACTCTTCCTAATGGCGTTCCACTGCATCATTTAAGTTTGTCTCACAGGCTTTGGCTGCTCGAATGGAATTTTCCTGTTCACATCGTCTCGTGGCTGCTTTATAATGAGCCCTACATCCACTTGTATTCATGTAAACTGGCCCTATTCTCGGTCGGCCAGAGAGACCATATCGAAAATAGGGCCACTTTACACGAATACGAGTAGTAGAGCTCATTATAAAGCAGCCATAAGACGGTGTAAGCAAGATTCCATTCAAGCAGCCAATGCCTGTGAGACTGAAATAATAAAGACTAACTTAAATTTTTTGATTCTCTTTTCAGAAAAGTCATTCCATCCAGGAATGGCAAGTGTAAGATTTAATCGAAGGCCTTCCTGCTTCCCTTAGTATAGGTATTACAGGGTGATCCGTTTGGGTATGGATAAAATAAAAACGCTGTGAAAATCTACCGAGAAGTGATACAGCGCTCATCTGTTGCACGTGTTCATAAAATGTGGGAGTTTGTAATAGGCTATGCCATCCGCTGCCAGACGTACGAGCGCTATCTGCTGTCAAACTTACGAGACATATGCTAGTTTCGAAGATGGCTGCGAATGCACAACAACGTGCGAAGTGTGTCATTTGGTTTGCTAAGTTTGAGTGTGTGACAGCGGTACAGCGTGAGTTTCGCGGTGTATATGGTGTTCGAAAAGCTCCTAAATACGACTCTAGTGCAGTGGTACCGTACATTTGAAGGGGCTATCACTAAACCACATGCAGGTGGTTGTAAGAATTAGCCTCTCGTCCGGAATGGGGGTCATGTTGAAGACTAATTAGGTTTGTCACAATCTACCATCTTTGTGAGCATTGTTTGCCAAATATTAAACTATACAATGTTACTGTTTCCATTTCACATCAATTTTATTTTATCCATACCCAAACGGATCACCCTGTATATTATTATAATACCTATCTACTCGTTTAAAGCGAGAATCATTTGAACAAGAATAACTATAGCCAAAGTGCAATAATTCTAAATTGTCCTATCTTTATGTTCTATTTTCTGCTACTGTACATATCAACCTTAGGCCAGTAGACAAGCTCATTCTTGCCTAATAGTCCAGTCAATCTAGGCTATATTTTTGGTCAACCTGGAAGTAATTGTAACAGAAATGGTTTCATCGTTTTTGACATCCCCAAATATTCAAAAATAACATTAAAAACTTACCACCATTGGGTGAGGCAATTTTTCAGAAAACTGGAATTTGCATTAACCCCTCACACCCCCAGGTTGGTAGGTGAAAATGACACCATCTTGTATTTTTCGTCCACAGCTAACCTTTAACATTAATATTTTTTCTTCAAATTTTCAGTAATCCTTCCTAGATGGTTAGCAAATATTTTTAGTTGATAAAAAATTACTCAGTCCATAGGGGGCGCTCCCATCTCATGCTAAAAGACGAAAAACGGAACATCGCGCTGCGTATCGACCGCGATTGTAGGCGTTATTGACCATTGCTCAAGTACTCAAGTAAAATTGACCACTGGACATCATAATCGTAGAAGCTTTGATTAGGTCTTTCAAATGAACCCCAACACCACTAGTCTATCCTTCATAGTTTCGAAGATAATATATATTTTCATATTAACGACGTTCACTTGCCTTGATTTCGTTATTTTGGACATAACTCTTGGATAAACTGAGATACTGATCCGAAATTTAGTTTATAGAAAAAATAGCATGCTATGTCAACTCAAATCAATACACAACGATTTCACAGGGATAAGCATTTTGATATAGCCTATGCGTGATAGTGAGTTAGTAAAAATCTGGGTCTGTATTATTTTCGTCACTGTTCTCTGCATTCTCTATGTCCAAAGGGTGCTGACAGTTCAGAAAAGAAACGCCTTGGCATTCGCCACACAAGGTTGAGCATTTCAGTCCATACTTGAAACAAGTACATCTTGCGTTCTGACACTCTACCTTGCAGTTACATCTGAAAAGTTTTAGTAAGCTTTCTGGTGCTGGAGCTTTCGAGTATAAACTGGTAGCAGTTTTCCTCTTTTCACAGTCCAACCCCATTCTTCTGAATCAAGATCTCCCAGTCCTCTCCAAACTTGCACTTGGAGGTAAACACGCAATGAATGGAATGATGCAGCTGCGGATGTTGGAGGCAAGCTCTCGGGAGACAACTTTCATACTTGCAGCAACTTTCCAGTAGAATCTTGTGACACGAAGCTTATCAAGCGAGCTTTCTTTTTTCCGCCATAAACAATAAGCAACAACTTTTCTCCAGCAGTAATAACTTCTCTTGTTGATGTTGAGTGTGAAAACTTGGCTTAAGCGTTGAAAGCTTTCGTCTTTCTTAAACTTTTACAGGGCCACATCTTTACCAATGGAGAACAATCTGGACCAGAGCTTTCCAAACTTTTCACGTTGGCGACACACTAATTAATTTTTGTTAGCAAATATCAGATAATTTTTCAGTAGGTGGTTTATCTTGTAGCCGATTTTGTTGATACAAAAATCAAAATTTTCAAAATACAAAAAAATTGAAAATAATTAACTAAATTTGGCGACACACCTGGGAGGTATTGGCGACACACTAATGTGTCGCGACACACAGTTTGGAAAGCTCTGATCTGGACGTTGTATCACACCCAAGTAAGGCGTGAATAAGCAAGATTGCTTCGCAAATCTTCAATCCTAATTTCGATTTAGCGTACTTGATGTCCCACAGTTTGGTTTTCGCTTTCGATCGTTTTTTTTGCTCTGATGTGAAAAATATTCTGTGACCATCTACATCAGCATGAGCAGGAGAATGAGTAGATCGTTATCTTCTGCAATAACAACTGTTGGTTTACTTCTGGCAGATTCAATTGCTATCTGTACAATCAAAAGGTCTGCATCACCAGATGATTGGATTGGTTTCATGTTTCCTTCGTTCATTTCAGTCGCGATCATTACTAGAAATCTCTGCTTGTTGTCGAGGTTAGTAAGAAACTCGTCTTTCTTCATATTTAGCTTCATTTCTCCTGTTAAACGTACAGGTATCCCCTGCTTGCCTTTGGTTCTGCGAATGTGGGTTGTATCTTTGGTACAAGGCTTCCCGTCATACCCATCAAATACAACGACTGTTCCCTCTCCGTAATGCTTCAGGACGTATTCTACATAAGCTTCGCAAATCTCGTTGTACGGGGCTCCAATAAACCTTAGCCCCCCGCCCATGGCCTAAACCATTAGAGGTACAGTAAAACTAAACATACCTTACAAAAGAGAATTTAATCCTGCATTTAATGAGAAACAATTAAAACTTGGTGTTCCCGCCATTGGCTTCCAAGACAGCTTGAATTAGCTTTGGATAGCTTGTCAAAAGTGACGTGAATAGATCTTAATCGTGACGCAAATTTGCTAAAACAGTTTTGTGTTGCGTCATTGTATCCTTCGAAAATCGATTTGCTGCAAGTTCTTGAAACAAGACACATTCAACCTTGTCCTTTATAACTGATCCAATGTGTTCACAGACGTTCAGGTAAGGAGAATTTCCTGGCCATTCTTCATTTCCAAAGAAATCGACCTCATGGTTCCGTAACAACTGTTGAGTGGCTAATGCCTTAAAAGCAGGGGGCATTATCGTGCAGAAGTGTGACCTGATCAACATCCATAACATTGTTTGGGTTTCTTAGAAAAGGAATGACATGCTGGGATAGAATAATATCACGAAAATACTGTCCATCCCAACTCTGACCATTTGGCTTCAGCACCCACATGAGCTTCTTTGCAGTGAACAAAACAAACACACCAACACAGTCTGGACTTTTTAATAATTCGCGATAATGTTCATTGTCATCGATTTCATCTGGTGGTGTGGCCCACACTCGATCATTTTGGTAGCTAGGCCGACGTGTTACGTAAACAAAAAATTCATCGGAGACAGCTAAATGCATGAAATCATCTACATCCCAATCTTCAAGATAATGGGCAAACCACATTCTGTCATCGATGTTAAGTTGAGTTTTTCTTGGCTTTGGAAGTTCATGCCAAGGCTTTAAACCTTGCCTATGACGGTACAGTCGAATGATCTCACCACTAACGATCTTTCCTCTCAACACTTCGATCTCTCTAGAAAGTTTAGCACAGCTGTTTTTCCGCTTACGCGTACCGCTTTCAATGATGTCCTTTGTTTCCTGAGAGAGTGGCAAATTTGGGCGCCCAGATTTGGTTGTATCCATTTCACATTCATCCAGTTTTATTCAAATTTCTTTTGACGAAGTCCTCACTTCTTCGCAGCGTTTTGGCAACCCATGAACGTGTTATAAAGGTGGCTCCAGCATCACGAGCTTCCCGAAATGTTATTGCTCGTATGCGATCTATCACACGTTGCCTCTCCGAATCACCAATTAATTGAGAAGCCATTATATTATCAATTTATCAGCTAGAGTAATTTTAATACCTGCAATAAATAAATAATTTTATATATTTTTATAATCACTAAAAATTATTTCGATATAAGTAAACATGTAAGTTGCAAATGGAGGGACTAAGGTTTTTTGGAACCCCTTATGTTTTTCCTTTTGTCCATTGTACTCTGTGGAGTAAGGATCCTCCATCCAGGACATGAAATATCTTTAGGAAGTGAAGCATCCGATTCATCAGGCGCAGTTGAAGACCAGATAGAATTTGCTAGCTGTGGTTTATTTGCTTCCCTTAACAAACCGTCTGTCTCTAAGTGCAGGAGGAAATGTGCACAGCTCATACGAGAATGCTGTCTCCAAGTCTACAGCTGATTCCATACCTCTGACAGTGGTTATTAGACGTTGGAATAACAAGAGAGGATCAACGGGAATAACTTCTTCATCTATCTTAATAGTTGATCTTGCTTTCATTGTTATGGCCACGTCTTTCTTCTTGAACGTATAATCTGCAACTGGTTTTCCGGACATTGAAGCAAGAATGTTGCTTCCAATAACCTTGGCATTGTCTACATTGACAGATGAAATAGCAATTTCTCCTGTGTCAATGCTCATGAGTTCCTTTCGGTTGTCGAAGGGGTTTCTTGCCACAGCGTACGCCAAGATTTTCAATGAATCTTTGAAATATCTTTCAAGTCGTGCCTGTCTTGTTTCTTTATGCTGCTAACTGCCTTCATACGTTACATCTGTAACTTCCTGCATCGCACGGTTTATTTCTGCACAGGCTGGTGTTGACAGCAGCCAAACTGATCTTTGTACCTCAGTCATTCCTCGTCCGTGAGTTAGTCCATCTGTTGTTTTCAAACTCCTCATAAGAACTTGTTCTATAACCAGATCTGTTGAGAGTCCAGCCCAAAATCTATTACTTCTGCGAACAACATGATAGCCTTCTCTAAACTTTGCGTAAACATTTGAATGCGTCTTTTTTTAGATTTAACATTTTTTGAAGATAGATGCGTGTTGACTTAGCATACGCAAAATGTCCAGACGCTGCGAAAAATTGTAGCATGCTATACTCTGCCAGTAAATGAAGAAGGAAGTTTCCTGTTCTTTCGGCTTTTATGAATGTGCATAGTATTTCGACCATTTCTATGTATTGGAACCACAGTTTTGCAATTCTCGAGGAATCTAAGCTATGTTTGTAGTTCTCCAGTTTCTCAACCATCTTTTTGAAGACCTCCTCCTTTTCTACATCTTCCAAACTTATTTCTCCTGAGATTGATTTATCAAGTAAATCTGAGATCTGGCCGCCATGGTGGGCCTACCGCCCACCTGACAATATCCTAAGCGCTATAATTATATTCCCAGACCCTGAAAATGTATGTTAGGCACAAAAATTGTGAACTTACATATATTAGAAACAAAGATATAAGTAAATGCAGGTTTTTCACACGTCGGCCATCTTGAAAATTCATGATGGCCGCCATAATTGACAAACTAAGCATCAGACACTATTCTAATCCATTTTAATGGTTTCGTTGACCATTAAAACCTACAGAATGATATTACAATAAGAAATTGATTGAATAATAAAAATTTGGTGCCACTTTATTGTTACCGATGGTAGCGGCGGCCATCTTGGATTTATGGAAATTGGCCTGGCCCGTTTGTGGTAAGTTTTTAATATATCATTTATGTTGAGGTAAGGGTGCGAAAACAGTTAAAACCATTTCTGTTACAATTACTTCCAGGTCCAATCACAAATTGACTGGACTATAACGAGTTATTAGTATGATGTGTATTATTCAAGTTTGTACAAGTAATTACTAGTTTTAGTAGTCTATGTTCTGAGAGAAGAAAACCACGCAAAATAATTCTAAATCACTTTAATTTTGCAAACTCATTTCACATCAGCATTAAAGACCCCCATTACTATACACTGCGAATATTTTGGTTCAACTGACAGGGATTTAGTTTTATGCAAAATAAATATGATGTATTTTTCAGATTACCGCCATTATTGTAAGGTAAATAGCAGTTCACAATTAAGAAGTATTCGTTGTTTATATTCAGGAATCTTGGGCTAAGTCATGGCCAGTGTCTTAGTCAATCAGCAAAGTTAGGCGACACTGGGTCTGAATAGTTGGATGGGAGGCTGTCACCTGCATCCAGATTATGTAGCGACCCGTGGTTCAGATAGATAGATAGATAGATAATAGATACATAGATAGATATAACATAGGCTACGTCGTGGCCAATATCGTAACATCGCTTCCCGGAGATCAGCAAAGTTAAGCGACATTGGATCTGGGTAGTAGTTGGATGGGAGACCGTCCTCCGCGCCCAGATTATGTAGCGACCCGTGGTTCGGATTCCACGTAAAGCTGTAGGTCCCCTCCGTCATATGACCTTAGATGTTGCGAAGGAGGTTAAACAACTCCAATAAAATATATATATGTGGCGCGTATCACAGGGAATGTGTAATTAGGGATTTCATGAAATCCTGTATATATATATATATATATATATGTGTGTGTGTGTATATATACAGGGTGTTTGAAAACTTTCTGTACAAATTGTAATGGGGGATAGGCAACACCAAGACAAACCCTTTTCGTCTATAAGTGTATGTCCGCTGACGTCACCATTCGGCGCGAGAGGGCGCCGCTGCGATTGGCTAAAAGGTGAAGTGGCTAGACTCGCGCTTGCCGCGGGCATTCTTAAATCGGACGTAGTACGCGTAACATGGAGCGCTTCACGACTGCTGAGATGGCTGACATGCATATGGTGTATGGGGCTGCCAATGGAAACGGAAGAGCTGCTGTGAGGTTGTACCGACAGTGCTTCCCAAACAGACGTGTGCCAAACCACCAAACGTTTGCGCATTTGCATCGGCGACTGCGAGAAACTGGAACATTCCATGCAAACATGCATGACACTGGTCGGGAGAGAAACGTGCCACTCCTGACATGGAAGAAGAAATTCTACGGCGATTTGAGGACAATCCAAGCGCAAGCACGCGGTGTTGCACGTATCCTCGGTGTGAACACGACCTGGTCTGGAGTGTGTTGCACGAGCAGCAGTTACATCCGTTTCATCGTCAGAGTGTCCAGGCATTACAACCTCGGGATTACCCTCTTCGTGTGGAATTCGCACGCTGGTTTCTGCAGCAGACAGCGGTACAGCCTAATTTTCCGGCTTATGTGCTGTTCTCAGATGAGGCCTGTTTCACACGTGAGGGTGTGTTTAACATGCAAATTCTCACGTGTGGGCGCACGCAAATCCACATGCTACACGGGTGCATGCTCATCAAGAACGGTTCGCCGTCAATGTTTGGGCGGGTATCGTCCATGGCAAGTTGATTGGGCCGTACCTGCTGCCTGCCCGACTCGACGGGCGGGTTTATCGGATATTTCTTGAAGAAACGTTGCCGGAACTGCTGGAAGATGTTCCCGTGGCTATTCGTAGACGAATGTGGTTTCAACACGACGGGGCCCCAGCACACTCCAGCAACGATGTGCGGGATTATCTGAACGCCACTTTTGGGGACCGATGGATAGGCCGGGGTGGGCCCGTAGCCTGGCCACCGAGATCGCCCGATTAACATGCCTCGATTTCTTCTTGTGGGGACACATGAAGAACCTCTGTACGAGACTCCCATTTACTCAGAAGACCTCGTAGCAAGAATCGCTGTCGCCGCTGGAACTGTTCCCGAAATGCGGGAATCTTTCGACGTGTACGTCGGTCAATGCTTCGACGCTGTCGGGCATGCATTGATGCTACCGGTCGCAACTTTCAGCACCTTCTTTAAATAAACATGCCTTCTTTAAATAAACATGTTACGCGTACTACGTCCGATTTAAGAATGCCCGCGGCAAGCGCGAGTCTAGCCCACTTCACCTTTTAGCCAATTGCAGCGGCGCCCTCTCGCGCCGAATGGTGACGTCAGCGGACATACACTTACAGACGAAAAGGGTTTGTCTTGGTGTTGCCTATCCCCCATTACAATTTGTACAGAAAGTTCAAACACCCTGTATATATTATATATATATATATATATATATATATATATATATATATATACAGTAAACCCTCGTCCAACGCGGGAGTTAGGTTCCTCGAGATCGGCGCGTTAGGTAAATCCGCGTTGAACGAACTTAATACCTTATGGGATAAATGGGGATACGTGAACGCGGCCGCGTAGTCTCCGATTAATACTTAGATTAGATTTTTTTATTCACACACAAATTAATTTCCCTACCTATATTGTATATGAAATAAGAACATATAAAATCATAAACATAATGATATTTACATATGATAAATAAAAATATATTATGACGAAAATAGCACGCAACTAATCTAGAATTTTATTTTTTTCGTTTAATGTCATAACCTTACGACGTTTCTTCTCTTCACTATCATTTGCAGATGCTTTACGTTTTGGTGCCATACTATTGTCTAAGTGTAATAGCAACACAACGGCAAAATAACGACAAAACAATCCAACACAACTTCATTGAGCTTACCGCGGTAGCGGGACTGAGACAAAGGCTGATGCGAGGTGTGATGCGAGAGGGAGGGAGGTGCGAGTGTGTTGAGTGTGTAGGAGAAAACACTAGAGCGTGTTTGGCGGACCGTGTATAATCAAATTTTTCGCTTTCGGCAAATAATTGTTCGCATTTTTTTTCCGTGTATAAGTAAATCGCGCTGGACAAACGCGCGTTGGACGAGGGTTTACTGTATATATAAACTTTGTGCCAAATAAATACAACCTTCTGCCGCATGTATACAACTTCCTGAAGCAAATTCGCACATTATGTCAAATTAAATTTTTTTTATAGTTGATGAAGAGAAAATTAACGCCAAACAGCTGTTATTTTGTTATGATGCAGGAATAACCCGTTAACCAACCGAAACAAGAAAGGGGAAGTCTCTTCAATCCTTATATTTTGTACGTCTGAGGTTTTACCTCAACCTTCGAAGGTTTTTAAATGCTTGAAAAGAAACAACTTGAATTCTAAATTGCGACATTGCTTCTACATTTTTCTGCTCATCCGATGAGAAATTCTTGCACTGAATATCCAAAAAACCGCCAATTTAAATCCAGTGATTGAAACCTTTTTCCATTCCAACGCAGCCTGCTTGACCTAAATCAGCTAATCTTCAGGAGCAGCTTCTTAGAATGGTGGAAAGGAAAAGAGCGCATGGCCGGGGAAGGAAACATTCAAAATATTTAATATCCGTCCTTACGCGTTCGGCTCGAGAGGAAATTAAAGCCTGTCTCGTTATTACAGTAAGGAAGAGGCACTTACCCATTTTATTGCTCGTGTAAATAAGGAAAACTTTATTGTTTAAGTACGCATAAGAGTAAAATTACACAAAAACTCAATCAAAGAAAAAAAATTACTTCCGCAGGAAGAAACTGAAAGCATCATTAGGAATGCTTTTCTTCGTTTTCGAGGTGCCATTTGCTTGTGCCCTTCGCGAGGCTTACACCATCCCAAGAAAGAATAGGATGCAAATGAAAATCGTGCTAACTCCTTTACGACATACGACCCAAATTAATTTACGAACGAGATCACCTTCGGGGAGTGCACAGCGGAACGCACAAATTAAATGGCTAACGTCATTTTTCTCGCAGTTACTTCCTTACCGTTACATTAATTAAGTTAGGTTAAGTTAGGTTAAGTTTTTAGAATGTCGATTACGTTCTCGTCAACGAAATGTTTACCATAGGATTGAATTAAAGACATGATCACATCACAAGTTAAATTAACTTCGTACTCATGCGGGAAATAATGGGATTTTTACCTATTGTAAATTAGTATTTGTATTTTTTTTTTCTTTTTACACTCTCGTTTGAAGATTTGAAATAGCAAATTAAGATTTGTAGGATTCAAGGATACGCAACACTACATTATTCTTTCAGTTCAGATTAACGGACAAAAAAAGAATTACAGTAAAATGGATTACTCTATCACCTTACTAAACATTTTGATCGCAAAACTTTCAGTATTCGCAAAGGAACGAAGAATGTCTACAAAAGGGTGGGGAAGGTACCAAACTTTCTTATTCCTGTTTGTCATCAGAGATGTTTTGCAGCAATGATGTTCGAGATTGTTCAACCTCCTCCTAAACGGCAAATGGATAGGACCTACAGCTTTACGTGGGATCCGAACTGCGGGTCGCTACATCAATTGAACTTAGAGGATAGCCACCCTTCCAAATTCTCAACAGACCCAACGTCGGTTAACCTCGCTGAACTAACGTGAAGCAATGTTTAAGTATTTTACAAAACGGAAGCAAGCCGCAGTGTAGAATCATAAAATGCGCAAAGACAAGACACCAAAAGTGCCAAACGAGTACGTACTATTAAGGCAATTTCTTAACCCAAAATATCAAGTGATACCTGCCACCGCTACTTGATAACGTCAAAGAGCCGAGGCTTAGTGTCTCTCACTGGTATTAAAAATTTAAAAAAAGAACGTTAATTTTATTTTATTTTAAGGCAAATTTCTTGCATCAACTTCGTCTTCACATTAAGCAAATAAAAAAAAATAGATCGATATAAACGACTCATTATCGTTCATATAACAAACGCCTAATAATTCCCTGCATATATCAAGGAATTTTTAGTAAAACAACAATAACAGGGAAGTAATACATAATAATAGTAATATAGCTTCTACAGCTTCATGTATGTAGTTTTCGGTTACTAATTTACAACGCATGCCTCAATGAATTTCGAAATACAATCGTGAATGAATATAGTTTGAAAATGTTAACATTTCTGCACCACTGCCCCCTTAACATCTGTTTGATACATTCACCCATCCAGTTCACATAATTTTAAAGTAAATTGAGGCTAAAAGTAATAAATAAATTTTCCAAAGTTACGCAAATAAATTTTCCGACGTTTCAATCTCCCAAACGCGAGTTTTGCCGAGGAGAACCCCGGTGTGATTTGCGTCGATTATAACGACGGGGCGTTTTAGGAAAATGCAACTGACATCGCGCAGTGAACAGTTTTGGACGCCGCTCGTTACGAAGAATCGCTTCCTATTCGCCGAGAACGAGGAGCGATGAGGAAGGAAATTCACCCCCAAAACCCGTCTTGCCGAATTCCATCAACTTCGACCGAAACGTTCGAACCCCTTCAAAGACTGGCATTAAGAAAATTAAGGAAAAGGAGAGAACAGTTACGTCTAACCCTTCCATTCCGACTAAATTTAAAAGGAAGGAGAGCACGGTTCACGCCCAGTTAAACTAATAATCTTTAACTATTATAAAACTTGACATCTTTTCACTGCGGTTCGAATGCTGTCGCCGTGCGAATTATAAGGTTCATTAATGGTCATTCTAATTTCTTAATCGGCCAATATTAACTATTATTTATAACGATTAGTTTAACGATTACGTGAACTTATAAAACTCTCTAAAGAAAATAATAACGTACTCCTACCATTTAAAGTCAGATACAATTTCGGAACGTTCAACGTAAACCTAAACAGCATTCTTCTCATTCAAAATACAACAGCTTATTTAAATATATTCCACGCCACTATCATCATCATCTTCGGTGTTTAAGAGATGGAGCATCACACGTGCCAAAGATCTTTTCAACAGTACGCAGTTTAACACGAAATACGATAACAAAAATCTCGCTTTGAGTTCAGCTTCCAAACCAATGTATGTAATTTCTAAAATGGCAATAAGCAATTGTATTCGCAGAAACATGATATTCTTTTTAATGTTACAAAAACTAAGGTTATGCAATTTCATCCTAAAAGCTGTAATCAGCCAGCTGATATAAGGTTTAAAATGAATGGTGAAGTAATTGAGGAAGTACAAGAGTTTAAGTATTTGGATCTAACTATTACCAGCTCCTTGAGTGATGACTCGGATATCAGAAAACAATCTCGAAGCCTGTGTGCTAAAGCGAATATGACCATATGGAACTTTCGTTTCTGTACAAGTAAAGCTAAAGACACTCTCTTTCGTACTTTCTGCAGTAATATATACGGTCAGCAACTCTGGGTGAATTATAAAAAAGGTTCCGGCAGAACCCTAAATTTGCTGTACAACAGGTCTTTTAGACTCTTACATAAATTACCCCCGAGATGCTCAGCTTCGCAAATGTTCGCTACCCGCAATGTCCCGAGCTTCCGGGAGGTAACAAGACGTGCTCAACACAGTCTAATGCAAAGAATTAAAAAATCAACCAACCCGATCATCCAAGCTATCCATGAGTCCTGCCATTTATCCTCTAAGCCAGTGGTTCCCAAACTTTACTAACTGTCGGAACCCTTACAGACTTGTTTTTATTTCGCGGAACCCCAACTCCATATATACTGTATATATACTGTATATATACTGTATATATATAACGGGTGATCAAAAAGTAACGCAACCCATGGAGAAACGCACATAATTGATTTTTTCCTTCTGTTGCAGGTGGTGAATATATGAAAGAGATGAAATACACCTTGGAGCAGCGTATATTCATTGTCACGCAGTACATTCGCTCCAGAAGCTATGCCCAGACGCAGGAGGCCTTCACGGAAATGTATGGAAGAGGTGCTCCAAACAAATCCTCTATCAAGCGACTATACGAACAAGTTTCAAGAGACAGGGAATGTCGATGACGTAACGATGACGTAATTTCACAGGAAACGTTGCAAAGAGTCTAAGAACATGAATCGCCGTATCCACTTGTGTGAAGCACAGAAACGGTGCCCACTTCCAGCACTTGCTCTGAAATAAATCGTTTTCCCATGGGTTGCGTTATTTTTGATCACCCTTTATATATATTATATATATATATATATATATATATATATATATATATATATACACACTATATGATCAAAAGTATTCGGACACCGCATGGTTTGGGAAAAATGGTTTTATTATGGCATTAGTAACCAGTAGGTCCACCCTTTGCTTTTATTACAGCGTCAACACGTCGAGGCATACTTTCCACCAGTTTTCGGTAAGTCTGTGCAGGAATGGCTCGCCATTCCTCTTGCAGAGCTGATGCAAGAGATGCAAGTGAAGCCGGGCGTGGTGTGCGGTTTCGTATCCGTCGCTCCAGTTCGTCCCACATGTGCTCGATTGGTTGAGATCGGGGCTCTGAGCAGGCCAGTCTAACAAATCCACTTATTTTCACGAAACCAGTCCTGCACACGCCTTGCAGTATGGCAGGGAGCTCGATCCTGTTGAAACAAACAATGGCCATCTCCGTAGTATTGCCACAGTGTAGGGAGGGCCGAATTGTCCAGAACGTCGAGATAAACGTCAGCGTTCATGGTAGTGGGTATAACAACCAACGGGCAGAGCCCTAGCCAGGAAAAACAACCCCATACATGATGGACCCTCCACCGAACTTCACCGTTGGACGTACACAGTCAGGAGGAAGCCGTTCTCCGGGCTGTCGCCACACCCAAACACGCCCATCAGACTGGAAGAGTGAATACCGCGACTCGTCGCTCCAAAGAACAGTTTTCCAGTCCTCCACGGTCCAGGAACGACGGGAGACACACCAGGCCAAACGACGCGTGGCATTAACTTTTGTAATCAGTGGCTTGTGTACAGCTGCTCTACCATAATAACCGAGTCTGTGCATCTCTCTGCGGATAGTTACAGTACTAACGGAGGTACCGGATGCTCTTCCTACCTCCTCAGCGATGGAAGCGGCAGAGGACGTGCGGGACTTCTTGACATGTCGTACCAGACTACTTCTATCACGTTCCGTCAGTTTGCGTGGTCGTCCGGAACGTTTTTTCGCGTTAGTTGCACCGTCGTGCTTCCATCTCATGATAACATCCGCTACAGTCGACTTTGGTATATCCTGTTTGGCTGCAATGTTTCGTATAGAAACGTTACTTAAATAACATCCGATGACGAGTCCACGTTGGAACTCGGAGAGTTCACGTCCGCGCGGCATGGCTTCACAACAGTTACTGATAACTTAACAGAACACCTCAGCATTATAGTTTCGCCACGTTTTCCCAGCATACCTTTCGGCGAAGGTGATATTTGCAGAAATGCGGATTTTCCGGGGTGTCCGAATACTTTTGATCATATATATATATATATATATATATATATATATATATATATATATATATATATATATTAGACTTAGAGCTGTAAAATATTTATTGAACAACAAAACTTACATATTTTAGTGAACACAATACAAATTTTTACGCTGAAAACACTTAAGTAGATAAAGCCTATCAGAAATTAACTTGACAGTGCACCACGCCAACGGCTATAGTTATACTGATTAGTTCACAATTAAATACGAAACAAGTGCACATCAAATCAACTGGCAACTTAGAAAATTTAAATTTTAGCAAAAACATATTGCTCAAAATTAATTACAGTTAAATTCTCACGAGTAAAATATATATATTAAAATTTGTCATAAATAATATGACAAATTTTAATTCTATGACAGAATTTATATATTTATTTTAAAACAGTACTAATCGAACCAGTCTTTTATAAAATCGTTAAAATTAAAATCTGCTAAATTACACTTTTGCAGTAGCCAGTAGCGAAAATTTATTTACATATACTTAGCAGATTTATTTTTAGCGAAAAATATTTAGTGATCCCAAATCCACGATGGTGCCATTTCAAGTCAGAATAAGAATATAAAATATTATTTAACAAAAAGCCACAAGGTAAAATTATGTATAAAAATTAGGACCTTAATTAGACCTTAATATTAATACCTGATTAGAAAGCGTGTCACGGAACCCTTGGTAAGCCTCCGTGGAACACAGTTTGGGAACCACTGCTCTAAGCTATGGACTTCTTGGTACGAAAACGTCTGTCTGTAGCTCCACTTAACTTCGACAGTGGGGTATTATTTCTAATCAATTGTATATATTTCTATCCTTAGTATATGAACTGTCATTGTATTATTAATATTTGTCATTAGTGCAGTAGCTTAGACCCTGATTTTTTAAGTAAGTGGACATTCTGGACAAAAGCACCAAACTTGGCTCAAATGTTGTTCAGGACCTTAGCTACCAATTTTTCCCCGGAACCAAGACGCACAACCCTATCTTGGCTGCCATTTTGGAAATCCAAGATGGCTGCCAGCTAGAAATCAACAAACTATTGTGAGGAGTAATTGTAAATAAATAGTCCCTAAACCTACATATTTCGATGCCAGGATTGCTATAAAATAATCAGAATTACCCTTAAATGTTTATTTAATGTAAAATATTTAATAATATAACTATATAATATGTGCTTTTCTGTTTTGCAGGTGATTTGTGAACATGGATTGGAGCAAATGCATGGTTTGTCAAGAGAGCAAAGGTGAGACTCTTAAATGTCCACTCAATGCTGTGAGTGGTAAAAAAACTGAAGCATATGCAACATTTATGGAGAATGTCAACGCATTCAAGAATCTTGGAAGACTACCAGTTCCTCTTCTTTTCAATGAAGAGGTGACTGTTGAAGATCTGGTTCAGAATAAAGCTGTGTGGCACAAGTCATGCCATGTTAAATTTAGTAAAGAAAAGCTTGAAAGGGCTACAAAAAAGAGAGAAAGGGCGGATGAAGGTGAAACCAGTTCATCTACGGGGAAGCGGGTTCAGCGGCATCCTATGGACAAAGCAACTTGTGTGTTTTGTCAACAAACACATGGGCATCTTCACGAATTCAGTACATTTGGCGCTGACGTCAATTTACGAATGATGGCTACAGAACTCAGTGACACAGAACTAATGTCTAGAATAGGAGGTGGTGATCTCATGGCCATTGAAGCCAAGTATCATCTGCAATGCTTGACATTTTATCGGAACCGTTACCGCTCACTTTTGAGACAAAAACAGAGCAAGGAAGAAGGCTATGAAGAAAACTTGATGAAAGCAAAGGCAATAGTTGAGGTCGTTAATCATGTAGAAAATTGCGTGGAAGAAGGAATCTTTCAAATGAAGTTTTCTGTGCTATTTGATCTGTATCAAAAAAGACTTCGGGACTTAGGTATTAATAAGGAAATGAACAGAGGACGATTCAGAGAGAAGATTCTGGAGTATTTCCCATATGCCCAGGAAGTGAGTGATGGCAAGAACAAAATCTTAGTTTTTCAGCAGGGAATTCAGGAAATGCTCAGAGAGACAAATAGACAGAATTTTGAAGGAGATACTATGATTCTTGCAAAAGCTGCTAGAATCATACGCAAGGAAATCGTCAACTTTACTGGATTCAAGTTTGCAGGTGCCTTTCCATCTGGTTGTCAACAGGAATCGGTACCTACAACCTTGAAAACCCTTATATCTATGATCACAAATGGTGCTGACGTGAAGGACCAAACACCAGAAGACTCCCCTGCAACTCTCACTGTCTCGCAACTTATCCTTTTTAATTTTAGGAACAAGCATACATCATCATCTAAGGTTCGCCATTCTTTGGAAAGAGAACCACCATTGCCTCTGTATCTTGGTCTGAAAATTCATACTGAAATTCGGTCAAAATCATTAATTACACAACTATATGAATTGGGTCTCAGTGTGAGTTATGACCGAATTCTTCAAGTCGAAAGCCAACTTGCAACAGCAGTGTGCCAGAACTTCAAGACCAAAGGAGTGGTTGTACCAGCTCAGTTTCGTCATGGACCATTTATTGTTGGGGCACTTGACAATCTGGATTACAACCCATCTAGTACAACTGCCGTTGGATCATTTCATGGTACAGGGATTAGTCTGTTTCAGTTCCCAACTGTCTCAAACTGTGGAACCAAACAAGGTGATCTTGTGCTACCTTCTCTAGGTTCAAAGGACTTGGAGTTACTCATGTCCTACTCAATTGTACCAGCTGTTGCAATGGACAAAACCAAGGTAGAAGTCCTGAAGTTGTCTAATGTGTCTGACCCTATTGAGGGACACTACCATGAAGCATGTTTCCAGGAAAAGGAGTGGATGAAAGAAGCGTTCAGGATCTTGGAGAAAGACACGATAGGGAAGGGTGATGTTATATCATGGTCAGCATACCACGCTACAAGGCAAGAACAAGATGAAGATCAAATGAAAACCCTTTCCTACCTCCTTCCCTTATTCCATGAAAAGGCCGCTACTCCAGCGATGATCAAGCATGGAATGAATGTTGTTCGGTCTGCTACTGAATTCCTTAACCCCGGGCAAATACCAGTTGTTGCATTCGATGCACCCCTATATGCCCTTGGTAAATTCATTCAGTGGAAGTGGCCAGACACCCACGGAGAAGACAAGGTCATCGTCATGTTTGGAGGTCTACATACAGAGATGGCCATGTGGAGAACGTATGGAGATTATCTAGAGGGATCTGGGTGGACAAATGCCTTGACACAAGCAGGCATTGCTTCGGCAGGAACTGTTGACTCATTTCTTAAAGCCTCTCATCTTACAAGAACCAGACATGCTCACCAGGTAACAGCTTTGACATTGGCAAAGCTGCAGCATGAAGCCTTTATGGAAACTGTTGGTCCCTATGATGACAAGACAAAGGAAGAGTGGAAGAAGAAGATGGTTCAGGTCAGTCCAACATTCCAATACTGGGAGACAATTCTTCAGATGGAGATAGACGGCCTCATATTCATACGATCACATCGTGCAGGAGACTTTCCATTGTATGTAGAAAGCTTGAAGAAAGTAGTTCCCTGGTTCTTTGCTCTTGACCACCAGAATTACGCACGTTGGCTTCCACTCCACATCCGGGACATGAAGAATCTCCCTCAGCCAGTTATGAATGAGTTTTCACGAAATGGACACTGGGTAGTACACAAGACCAAGAAGAGATTCTCAGCCATGCCTTTAGACCAAGCGCATGAACAAAACAATGAGAAAGTCAAAGGTTCAGGAGGCGCGGTGGGTCTGACTGAGAATCCAGTGGCATTCAAGAAGTGGATGGTAGCAGGGCCAGAACAAGCCAGATTGATTACTGAATATGAAGACGAAAACCTTCCAGAAACTGAAGACAACAACTTCCACCACGAAGAAGGACTATCTACACAGAGAAGATTCAAGGATCATGTTTCTAATCTCGTTGAAGTCTTCCGTGATATGGGAAATCCATTTTGTGATAATGGGAATGAGTTACTGGCCTTAGACACAAGGAATGTCATGGATGAATCTGTGGTCCATACAGTGAGAACTATAAAGGATTTGGGTAAGGAGCAATATAGCCGATACTACAAAGAAGTTGTCACAGATTGTACAAGGTCAATTCATACACCGATCAAGAAGAACTCGCTTGCCCTCTTCAGATGTCCTCGGCCGAAATCTCAGGTACGGAATGTGGGGGAATCCAACTACTGAAGAACGATGTTGCTCTATTCTCTCATCTGTATATTGTTATGCAACATCGGCATAGTGACATGGATGCATTCTTCCAACACGAGAATCACCCCTTTCCTTCTTCCCTATCTGATGGTGGGAAATTGCGGTTTGGGAAAAAGTCTGACCTACTGAAAATCATTACATTTGAAAACAAGGACAACCCTCCAGATCCTTTTGATGTGAAACTTCTTGATGGAGCTGCCATCGTCCATTTGCTGTCTACTGCAGGTGTTACCAACTTTGAAGAGTATGCAGATCGTGTATTCGTCCCTTATCTCATCAAACAGTTAGAAACTTGCCAGCGAATTGACATCGTCTGGGATACCTACACTGCAAGCACCTTAAAAGAGACTACCAGAGAAAAACGGGGAAAAGGAATCAGAAGAAAGGTTGAAGGAAAAACCAAATTACCCCTAAATTGGCATGACTTCCTTCGAGACTCTAGAAACAAGCAAGAACTGTTCGCTTTCCTATCAGACAAGGTTGCTGCAATGGAAGTTCCTAACAACAAAGAAGTTGTTATTACATCAGGACCTGAAGTCATCATCAATGGGGCCGACCGCACAATGCCAAGATGCGACCATGAGGAGGCAGACACTAGACTGTTCATTCATCTTCAAGATGCAATAAAGGAAGGGCACATTAACTGCATGATCAGAACTGTAGACACGGATGTTATTGTCATTCTAATAGGAAAATTCCATCACTTGACGTCCATAAGATCTGAAGTAAATATTTGGGTTGGTTTTGGCACTGGGAAAAACTTCACTTACCATCATATTAACACAATCTGTGCCTCTTTGGGTGAGAGAGAGATGCACATCCCTACCACTGTTTCACTGCTTCACGGGATGTGATACAACATCATCCTTTTACGGAAGGGGCAAGAATACGGCATGGGCAGCATGGCACCATTACCCTGAGGTAACACAAGCATTCACATTCATGGCACGAAATCCATTTGCAGATGTTGACGCCGAAACTCCCCACTTCAAGCTTCTTGAACGGTACACAGTTGTCCTCTATGACAACACCAGTGACATTGAACGTGTAGATGAGGCAAGAAAGGTCATGTTCTGTCAGAAGGGAAAAGCTATGGAGACTATCCCACCAACTCAGGATGCTCTTCTCCAACACACCAGGAGGGTCACATACCAGGGAGGAATATGGTCGACCTGTGAGAGAAGTGAACAGAATCTTCCAACTCCTGAAGGATGGGGATGGACCTTTAGCGAAGAGTCCCAGTCATGGACACCAGTTTGGACCACAAGACCAGTAGCATCTAAAGCTTGCAGCGAATTGGTCAAATGCGGCTGCAAGAGCAAGAGTGGATGTGGCACCAGGTGTGCTTGCAAGAAGGCCAGGTGGAAGTGTACAGAACTGTGTAGCTGCAACTGTGCAGTTTAACATATAGCGTCGAGCGGGGTGAGTTGGGACAGTTCGGGACAGGGGGTGAGTTGGGACAGTAGGCATTGCAATGCTAAATGCCAAGATATTTCCATTTTATGGTGCCCATTTAATAGCCCTGCCCTTACTCTACAAATGTTGTTAATACAAGTTTTCTATAGAACCACGAATAATGCATGAAAATTGTGCAAATATGAAAGGGTAGCATTTTGACCTTTGTAGAATTTCATTTTTTAAAATGCACATATTTTGCCAATTTTCCTCTCCCACATTCAGTTATAGAGCTAAAGGTCTACTTTTTGGTGGGTGAAATCTTCAATTGTTATAGTTTCGTTGATTTTTCTTAAACATGGTTTTCTTGAACATGGTTTTTGTGTTAAAATATTCACGATTTTCACTGTATATGTTGTACGAAGTGTGATTTCTGCAGTAAACATACTTCTGATCAGCTTAAAAGTTGTTTTATTGATCTGATCATGCCAAAAAACATATAGTTTGATGCCAAACATGCCAAGGGAATTCTCTATTGAAACTTATATCAGAAATTCCATTTTGTCTATGGCGGCCATCTTGAAATCCAATATGGCGGCCAAGTAATGGTCTCTGAAGGTGGTTCCGGGGATATTTTTAATTGTTGGTCCAAAATATACAAGTAGGGAAAGTTTGGTGCTTTTGTCCGGATTGTCCACTTCAACTTGTTTAGCTGCTACTATATGGACTATAGTCTGCCAATAAACCTTTTCCTTTAAGTGATTGTACATGGTTAAAATAAAAGGGTCTTAATTTCACTTCAATCCAACCAATAAATTTTGATATATTTTTTGTTCCTTCAAATTAAAAAAAAGGGGCTTTTAAGATTTCAGATTTCAAAGCATCCAAGCCTTTTAATTTTAGCAACTAGGTCACACAAATACAACAATATTCTAAAGCAGCAAACTACCCATATTACAAATTTCTTTCGTAACTAACATTTTTTAAAAATCGTAATATGTAAACTGTAAACAGAAAGAATTTTAGATTATATAATTTTGTAGTTAACAGTAATGATTTTTAAAGCAACTGTCTCGAAAGGACCTACACCCACTTAAGTTGACGAGACGCATCGACAGCAACAACCTAAACTAACCTATCCTAACTTAATATAACTTGATCTAACATAAGGTAGTGTACTCCCAAAATAATTTGTCGATTTTAGATCACGTCGATCAGATGTCGTTACTCCGTTCCCAAACACGTATGGGTTGGGGAATAAACGTTTACTGAAAGTCAAATATGACTACATTAAATTCAAACCAAATGGCATCAAGTTCAGTCGATATACTGCGAGATCCATCTCAAATTTTCACTCCCTTTGGGGGTATACACTCAGTGAGAAATCGTTTGTAATTCGAGAAATTTAAATACTGCTAAATGGCTCCAAAAGGTTAAAGAATATCAAATAAAGGGTATGAGGCAAATGACTAATATAAATGGCTAAGGAATTCTTATTTTATTTTAAGACTCAATATTATGAAAACTTTAATAGGTTATTTAACACGTTTTTTATTTAAAAATCTTTTTTTATAAATACATAAAACCTCACTTTTCCACTAAAGAAATTTCATAATTTTTTTACGAGCAAAATCGGTAAGTTGTATATAAAAAAAAAATATTAGGTTTAACTGACCGTAATTTTATTAATAGGTTTAATTTTTTTCAAGTTTGATATTTATGTCAATTTTATTTCTTTAATTTTCACGTTTACTAATATATAACCTTTGGTTAACTTCCGCCCGAATTGTTCATTCTGACGAAGGTCAAGCTTTTCACTCCACCTTAGACCTACAGTTTAACGTGGGATCCGAACCACGCCCCATCAGCAGCCCAGCGTCTTAACCACTAGGCCACCTAGGGTACCCATTTATCTACCAACCACTTTCTTTTATTGTGTGGAAGGATGAACAGCTTGGTTTTGCTGCGCGTCGGCTGCCGTCGGGTCTCGAACTCGGAGCCGATGGATTCGTAGTCAGCGACGCTAACCACTACACCACACTACACTATATATATATATATATTTTTTGTTTAAATTTTTTTTTAAATATGTCAAGAAGGAAACGGGTGCCAAGAATGCCATCCCATCAACCAGTGATGGAGTGTCTGAAGAGGGAGAAATATTCAAGTTATGGAGAACGTCGTACTCCAACATCCACAATAGCGTGGGAAGAGTTAATCTTAATGTAGGCTGCAATGGAATGACATTAGGAGGGATCAGTGAAAATACAGGGACTTCAGGGCCTCAAATTAAGAGTCTGGTTAAAAAGCCAACAGCAGGTTACTCCACAAGTATAGATGACCTGTCGAATGAGCATTTTAAGAAGTGGTTCCCAACCATTTTTTGCTGCGTCCCTAAATTGGCCACCAACAGGACCTCCCGACCCTCAGGCTTATGATAAAATTTAAAAATGTATACACAGTAAATATAAACTGAATTAAGAAATAGTGACCGTACTTGAGGACCCCTGCGACCGATTTGGGTCGCGACCCGAGGTTGGGAACTACTGATTTAAAGTACGCTAATATGATATGATAAATCTTCATCTCGTTATTGTTCTCAGCCATGCTTGTTCAGTTATATTCCTAGAGTTTGACGGTATATATATCACACCCCTTGTCAAAAATAAATATGGTGACATTCTATCCAACAATAACTACAAGGCTGTTGCTGTTGCTTCCTGCTTCTCAAAACTGGTAAAGGAACTTTCGATACACCGATTAAATTATTTTTTAGGAACGTCTCCTAATTAGTTTGATTTTAAAAGGACCCATTCAACTGACTGGTGTATTTATGTTTCAAAGATCATATTTAAATATACTGACAGTAATTCAACTTTCTTGGATATAAGCAAAGCATATAATAGAGTGAATTGCAATATACTATCTAAGAAATAGAAGACAGGAATGTTCTACTGTGTATTAAACAGTGAAATTTTGGTACACTCGCCAAACTTTTATGGTTAGATAGGGCAGTGTATTGTCCGAATGTTTTGGTTCCTCATACGGAGACAGACAAGGCTCCTCGCTCTCTCCTGCGCTATTTAATGTGTATATCGATGGATTAATTACTGCTTTTAATAAGGTGAGAGTAGGATGTTGTATAAATAACAAATAACTTGGCCTACGCCGATAATGTAGTATTAAGAAGTCCTTCAGTTAAAGGTCTGAATAATCTTATAAAACTTTGCGAATTATATTCAGAAAACTATAACTAAGTTCAATGTTACCAAAACGAAGGTTATTCAATTTCACCCTAAAAGCTCAAACCAACCAGCCATTATTATTTTCAAAATGAGAGGCGAACCAATAGAGCAAGTAGAAGGATTTAAATATGAGCCAAATTATCACCAGCTCCTTGAATGAAGACTCAGACTCAGACACAAGGAAACGATATCGAAGTTACTGGACTAAAGCAAACATGATAATAAGGAACTTCAAATTCTGTACAAACGAAGCTAAATACACTTTTCCTTACTTTCTGCACTAACGTCTCAGAGCAGCAACTGAGTTAATTATAAAAAAAAAGATCCTCATAGAAACCTAAATTTGTTTTATAACATCTTTATAACTACTGCGCAAGTTACCTCCAAAGTGCTCAGCAACTGAAATGTTCGCAGTCTCCCTGAAGTAATAAAATTTCATTAAAGACGTTTTCGCCGAATTAGGTTACCTACCCTCGAACTTCCGTAAATAGGGCTTTTAAACTTACAAAAAAGAAATTCTATAACAATGTTCCACAAATTACTCGGGTACGAAAGTATTTTCATTTTACCTACAGAATGCAACATGATGAAAGTATATTCAAAAATTCTATTAATTTGGTTTTGTTTGTTTGGGCTATTTAACCTCCGTCGCAATATCTAAGGTTATGTGACAGAGGGAACCTACAGCTTTATGTAATCTGGGCGCTGAGGACGGTCTCCCATCCAAATTAATTTCAGGCCCATTAATTTGGTTAACAGATAAACTGCACTACTATAAATTACCTTCGTAACAAGCCCGCGTTTCACTTCGGATAATTCCGGAGTTTATAAAATCTTATGCGGAAACTGTCCCTGAAGTTTATATTGGAAAAATGAATAATTTTCTGACAAGCTATAAACAAAAACACAGTCTCAAAATCGGCGACCCTAATTTCGACTCTCCCTCAACCTACGACTAATTCAGATCATTTAATTCATATTAATAACTCGGCCCTTCAGTTACGTATAAAGGCCAAAAATAAGAGGAAGCCGACAAAATCCTTCTTAAATGAAAATATTAATAACAATAATGATGGGGGATAATTCTTACAGCGATCCTCTTTTAAATAAAATTCTAACCTTTTTAAATCTTTCTCGCACCTTTTCCACCTGCCAATATCGGGTGATTTTTTAAACATCTGACACTTATTAGCTGGAATAAAAACACAAAATTTTTACTGTATTTTCTCTACACATGGGAAATTAATCCCGTAGTGCAAAATATGCTCTAGGTCTACGCTTCTCAAACTAGGGGTCGCGTAAATATTATTGGGGGTCGCAGAAACATTTGAAATTATTATTTTTTTCATAAATATAGTGTTAGTACCTATTGCTTTTATGATTGAGTGAAGGGTCGCGAAAAAATTTGTCTGATACAAAGGGGTCGCGAGTGAAAAAAGTTTGAGAAGCCCCCTGCTCTAGGTGATGACCTCTCGGCTCACGATACGTTCGACAGAAGATCTCTAACAGATCTCTTGCCGTTTGTGAAAAAGGGATATCATGCCCACCAACATCACCAGATCCAAACCCTCGTGGCTTTTATCTGTGGAGTTAAATTTAAAGCACACACAATACGAGAACTGAAAGGACCAATTAAACGAGAAATTCTTCATATTTCAACAGATACTATGTCCAGAGTACTGCAAAAATTTTGTCGTTCGTCTGCAGAGTTAATGAGCTGGGAGGGCATCACATAGAACATGTTTTGTATTAGGAGACTAATTCCCCACGCGTAGAGGAGAAGGTACGACAAAAATTTCACGCTTTATTTCAGTTAATAAAATTACAAACCTTTTAAAGCGTCGTATGTTCAAACAATCACCCGATACACGAGACTAATGCGCTGATCTTTCTTTCCCTGCAATTTTTAATTCTAGTTTTAGTTTTCTTGCCTGAACGAGGAGTGGAGAAGCTCCTCGAAAAGTTCTTAATTTTATTGTCTTTTACATTCTTTAATCTTTCACTTTCACATGGGATTTTTAACGCGCACATTTTGCTATGGTTATGCTATGGTTATACCTTGGTTAGTTACCGCGGTTTTCCTTCCGCCCAAATTTTTCCTTCTGACAAAGGACAAGCTTGTTACTCCATCTTAGACCCACAGCTTAACGTGGAATCCATCTTAGACGGTTAGTTAGTTACCGCGGTTTTCCTTCCGCGGAAAATAAAAATAAATATATATATAATATAATATAATATAATATATATATAATATATATTATATATATATATAATGCAAACCCACAAGGAAAAAGAAAAATGATTCAAAGGCCTTTCGTGTATTCAGAAGTACATCTCGTGTGTGTTGGATATAGTCTGCAAAATGGGTCGTGAGGCAGACGTTAATCAGTGGCAAAAAGGAGCCATCGTGTTTGGCAGAGCCCACGAACACAAAATGTCTGAAGTAGCCCAATT
>JAJOZX010013716.1:82500-84959 GCA_023014485.1 Bathynomus jamesi | reverse complement strand
AATTTGCCTCGTTAACGAATGTATATGGATTAAATTGGATTAAAAGATTATGACGTCATAGTCTAGGCTGTTTTATACCTTTAGTTACCCTGACAGTAGGGAGTGGGTCAGGTTTTCGCGTCATATAATTTAATTGTAATCATTAAAGCATAAGAGTGAGTCTTTATTATCCCATAATGATTCGCTAATAGGATTAGTATTGTAGGGTTATTGAGACGGTTGTTTACATTTTCAAGGATTTGGGTGAATTTTAGGCTTAATAATAATAATTATTATTATTTAATATTCGTATACAGTGACAATACACAACACACACACACACACACACACACACACATATATATAATATATATATATATATATATATATATATATATATATATATTATATTTTCATAGATGATAAATGCATGATTCCGCCTCGGTATGAAGTCGAGGTCACGAGAGAGACCTGAATCAATATTATTATTATTACTTATTAGAATTAGTATTACTACACGTTTATGAGTGTAAAAATAGTATGAAAAGTTTGTATTATTTATTTTTATTTGTTTGTTTTTTTTCCTTGTGCAAACTGAAAATGGATCTTAAGGTCTTTTTGAGCTTGTTATTGTAACTCTGTAATACGCATATATATTATATATATCTATATAATGTTTTCACAGTACGAGCGGCTCGCAGCATCATTGCTAAGTACATTCAGAGTTATTATATTAGGGAACTCCCGTACGCAGTTTATATCACCACTGAAAGCAAACACTGCTTCCTTTTGTCATGCTCCACTGAGTGGTCAGATTCCCACTCATTTCCCTGCTTGGTCTTTTGTTTGTACTGCAAACACTCCTGCTTTTATAGGTCTGGGTGCGTGATTCTTCAGGAGCAAACGCGCAGCGATTTTAATATACAGGGTGATTAAAAAAAAATGTTACCACTTATGTGGCGCTAATATGTCACTGCTTACCACTTATAGTTTTTTTTTTGTTATGTATTTGTGTGTTTATTTGCTGATTTTTTATAATAATGTTTTCTAATAATAATAATATTAATTTTAATAATGTTAATGCTAAGAGAACATCACATGGGGCATATTTTGCACAAGGGAACTAATTCCCCATGTGTAGAAAAAAGTACAGCAAAAATTTCATGCTTGTATTTCAGTTAAAAAAAATACATTTTAAAATATCAGATGTTAAAAGAAATCACTACACACACACACACACACACAGCAGTATATATATATATATATATATATATATATATATATATATATATATATATATATATATATATATATACTGTAAATATGCAGGTGAAGTACATGAAACAACTTATTCGAAACGTCATTTGTTATCTAATTTGTCTAATTTATGTTTTCGCAATTATAACGAAACATTTGTCCGTTATTCTTTCAATTCCTTGCGTGTAAAATATTCTCAGAAAGTATTCTTATAAGATACGTCGAGAAAAGAAAAGTGTAATGGGTTTCGACGTGGTCGTGTCACACCGCCGCTTCTCATCGATCAGCGAAATTTAGTGATATTGGGTTTATGGAGTGGTTGGATTGGGGACCGTCTTCCGCGTCTAGATGATGTATCGACCCGCCGCGATTCGGATCCTACGTAAAGCTGTAGGTCCCCCCACCATCATATGACATTAAATGTTGAAAAAGAAGTTAACCCCCCCCCCCCCCCCCATCAACAACAGAACAATACCTTAGTTTCATTTTAAGTTATACAGAGGATGTATGGAATCAAAAACCGTAAACTCAAAGTTTAGAGCCATGCCAAAATGTGGCATCGTGCTACAAACTAAAATTATTTTGCTCGTTAAAGCTAATGCAGATAATGGTTATATGTATTCTAAATAATATTTTTCTATATAGGTAAATTTGTATACCAACGGGAGTACTATGACTTTTATACCCAAAGTTCAAAGTACCCAAGCGTACTTTAAATTTAAGGGTATTTTAATTAATTAATTACATAATAATTACTCCTCTATTAATTTCACTTAACCTAAGCTAAACAATAAATTAAGGTAAATTAACTTAATTCTGGTTAAATTAACTTCCAGAAGGAATTTTGCCACTAAAATTACCCAAAATGTTTCTTCAGGGAATTTTCACAACCGTCATTATTATATGGAGTCTCACGGCAGGACTTTTTTAACCAGTTGTACATGTTTATTATAAATAAATAGTGGATGTTATTTAAATGCAAGGACAATAAATTCTCTCTCTCTCTCTCTCTCTCTCTCTCTCTCTCTCTCGTACACATTATATATATATATATATATATATATATATATATATATATTATATATATATATATATATATATATATATATATATATATATATTGCATGTATATATATATATATTGCATGTATACGCAACATAGAGAGATTAAAAATATATGATATAAATATTATTAAACAGATAAACATATACATACATACAGG
>JAJOZX010013716.1:47500-80000 GCA_023014485.1 Bathynomus jamesi | reverse complement strand
TCCGAAGTTAGGAATGCTCGAAGTAGGAATTCTAAAATTGGGAAAAGTTTCCTGACTTGGGAAAGAGTAAAGTGGGAGTGTGACGCAATTGCGGATCAAAGGATCATTTTCCTTGAAAAATCGAACGAAGTGAAATCCCACATTGGGAATGAGAATAGTTCGACTTGAAAATTTCCTCCTTTTAGATTCCCACTTTCGGATTTTTCATCCTAAGACGAACAATGAAACGAGACTGGGAAGAGACCATTCAAAAGCGTCTCATTACAATTTCAGTTTTTTATCCTTAAAATATGCAAAATATTCATGATATTTTTATACCATCGTTTCAAACTCATATACCCATATACCCCAACATCATACCACCAAAAAAATAAGACACCCACACACTCGAAACAAAAAATAAAATAAAAATAAGGTTCAAATTCCATATTGAAAATAGACATTCCTCCCCCCCCCCCCCCAAAAAAAATTCAGCCCCATTTTTGCATTCTATTTAAACCCAATTTTTAGCTTTTGATTTTTATCTTATTTCTCGCCCATTTTTATTTTTATTTTAGTTTCTCCTTTCATCCTCGTTTTCTTCCAGGATTTCGTCCCAGTAAATCTTATATTCTTCCCTCCTGTCTTCTTATTCTTCTATTATTCTTTATCTTATACTTATTATATATCCGCAGGTATACGAAATAGAAGGAAAAGAAGGTGTAGGAAGATTCTGTATAGGGCGTACGGAAGGCATTTGGTAAACTGAAAAGGTACGTGCATTTTTAAAAAAATCCTCTACTATATATATATATATATATATATATATATATATATATATATATATATATATTAATTCCTTAAGGTTTCC
The DNA here is from genome assembly GCA_023014485.1 of Bathynomus jamesi. Lineage (NCBI taxonomy): Eukaryota > Metazoa > Arthropoda > Malacostraca > Isopoda > Cirolanidae > Bathynomus > Bathynomus jamesi. The sequence continues at coordinate 79,150 of JAJOZX010013716.1, read as the reverse complement.
TGCTGTGCATTCCTTATAAGATAGGACAAAGGTGAAAATAGGCAGCCCATTCAGTCAAATTACCTGCTCGAAAATTCCTCAAAAGAAGAATTTACGTATTATAAATCATTTATTCAAAGTCATTCATATAAAATACATAAAGAAAAATATATAAATGAAAAGTAGTTTATATATATATATATATATATATATATATATATATATACTGCTTTTTTTGTAAAAGAAAAAGGTGCCGTTACTCATTGGGATTATATATATATATATCATAACATTAACTTACCGTTTTATAGAAATTCCAAATTTTCATCAAGTTATCTGCTTCAATATGCCGACTTCGTTCCTTGCTGTTAGTGTCAACTGCTGAGTGGCGTACAATAAACTATATTGTGTACTAGCTCGTAGTTGTTTATTTTTAGATGCCTTACATTTGTTGTGTACGTAAAGTTTATCTACAATTGATTTCAAGGCTTACCATATAACAACTATACTTGCCATGAAATAAAATAGGTATACAGTATAATTTTATACTACACAATATTATAATACAATATCGCTCAAGTTTTAGAAAACTTAAAAATTTAATAAGAAAGATCCTAGATAATGTACGAATTAATTATTCAAAAAAGGTGCCGGTACGCCGTACCGGTGCGTACCGTCACGAAAAAAGCCCTGTATATATATATATATATATATATATATATATATATATATATATATATATATATATATATATATATGGAATGAACTCAGAATGGTTCCCGAGGTTTTTTATGATACACACAGACCGTGCATGGAACAAGGAACTCTTCTAGGATAATTAAATCCACTATAGTCCGAATAAGTAATGGTAAATGACAAATGCTATATTTTTTTTCTTTTTCATGATGTTAGCCCGACATGGGCAACGGGTCACTCGCAAAGAGGTCCCAAAAATATAGCTTCCCTCACCAGCTATCTGCAAAGCAGATAGGATTCAGCTTTGGGAGAGGATCTAGGGATTAAGTTTTGGTTTTTGGCTAAAAATATAATAGTTACCCCTTTTTCTTTGATGTATTCAATCTGACGTGAAGGCAGCGAGTCTTTTGCTTATATTGATGTTCTAAATGTAGCTGGGCTACGCTGCTTTAAACCCTAGATCCTGTCCCAAAGCTGGATCCTGTCTGCTTTGCAGATAGCTGGTGAGGGAAGCTATATTTCTGGGACCTCTTTGCGAGTGACCCGTTGCCCACGTCGGGCTAACATCATGAAAAAGAAAAAAATATAGTATTTGTCATTTACCATTACTTATTCGGACTATAGTGGATTTAATTTTCCTAGAAGAGTTCCTTGTTCCATGCACGGTCTGTGTGTATCATACACATATATATATATATATACTGTATTATTATTATTATTATTATTATATATTTTGCACATGGTCTACTTAAAACAATTTGATATATTTGATAGATAAAAATTTATGCATATGTGAACACTGATACAGATACATCGTACACATAAGAACTATATGTGCTTACATATACAGGGTGGCCCATAAGTCCCAATCGGTTATAATTAAAGATAAAATCGATTACCAACGTAATTGATTACTTGTCGAGATGGTTATATTTTTCCACTTTAAATAATCAATAAATATTTCAAAACTTACAAACTTTTTACTTTGTTTGATTTTCTGTATTTTCGCTTTAATTATAACCGATTGGGATTTATGGGCCACCCTGTACATGTTTTGTTATATAAGCCGCCACTAATTGGTTGGTAGATAAATGGATACCCTGGATAGCCTGGTGGGGTGTGGTTCGGGTTCCACGTTAAACTGTAGGTCTAAGGTGGAGTGACAAGCTTGACCTTCGTCAGAATGAACAATTCGGGCGGAAGCAAAACCATGAACTCTGTACACACACACACACACACACACACACACAATGTGCGTACCTCCGCATAAACGAGGTACCGACTTTTTCAAATTCATGCGACTAAAATCCTAATTAACCAAACTTAATTTAACCTAACCTAACCTAATCGAAGTTAGAATGACGTGATTACTTGATAAGTGTTTCGGATGAAATTGAGGGGTCGGAGAGTGTATTCTACTAAATCATTAAATAGTGAGATACTCACTAATGCAACTTAAACTAACCTAATCAAACCTTATTGAATCTAATCTAGTGTAACCTAACCTAATCAGGACCAACGTATCTTTTTTTCTGGCAGTAAAAATATTTGTAGAATTTTTATATAATTTTTAAATTTTCCGAGGTACTCAAAGTGTTACCTCACAAAACAAATATTACTCCACTTCATCTATGAATTGTCACACACTGGAACTCATTTATAATTAGTTGTTACACACACACACACGGTCTGTTTCGATCACATCATTATGGTCCGTGTTAGGTGATCTGACATTCGTCTCGTTAAAGTATTCCATTCATTTCACACCATCTGGACTGACCTTTGACCCCGCATCTTCACCCATGAAATATATATATATATATATATATATATATATATATATCTATATATATATATATATATATATATATATATATATAAATATACGAGTATACGTATACTCTTAAAACCATGATATTTTAATTTCAATTTTATTGTTGTATGTTATATGTGGTGGATATAGATTTGGTGTAACGAGAGAATAACAATAATATGTACATTCGTATACATATACGACACTGCTACAGTTATAATGTTTTCCTAAACACACCTGACGAAGTATGGTAATAATAATAATAATAATAATAATACAAGTTATTATATTTTTACATGTAGAAAGAAGGCTTATATATATATATATGATGCAAACCACAAGGTAAAAGAGAAATGATTCCAAGGCCTTTCGTGTATTCAGAAGTACACTTCGTTAGGGAATGAAGGGAGAAAGCGAGATGACAGAAATATAGTATACAACGGGACAGAAAAACAAAAAGATTAGCACATGATTAACAAGAGTTGATTAGAGGCAAAAGGTTTTTACATGATATTGTCAATTTTATACATTCCCGCACTGTTATTGATATTATTTTTAAAATGGATAAATGCACATTCTAGAATATTCCTTTCAATTAATTGCTAATTAATTAATTTTAAATTGATAATTATTTAGTTTGTAAAAATTGGTTGTTGCCAATGTACAGGCAGTTTTTACATAGTGGAGCCACCTCGATGGGCCGAAGTGGCCCCTAGTGTGCCCACTATAAAAATTTCTTATGTTCCTATGTTCTTTGTGGTTCGGAACCCACGTAAAATTGTAGGTCCCCTCCGCCACCATGGAGGACATGCACAATACAAATTTACGAACACAGTTAGGTAGACCAGCCATGATGGATCCTAGGGTCTTTGTTGGTCTGAAACATTATAACATTATAACATTATATCTCTGTCTTTAACGAGCGCTTTAGAACTATCCCACTTGATACTATGATGGTGGGATAGTTCTAAAGCGCTCGTTAAAAACAGAGATATAATTGAAAGGAATATTCTAGAATGTGCATTTATCCATTTTAAAAATAACTTCAATAACTGCAGGGCTGCGGGAATGTATAAAATTGACAATATCCTGTTAAAATACCTTTTGCCTCTAATCAACTCTTGTTGATCATGTGCTAATTTTTTTTTTTTCTGTCCCGTTGTATATATTTTGGCATCTCGCCTTCTCCCTTCATTCCTTGACGTGTACTTCTGAATACACGAAAGGACTTGGAATCATTTTTCAATAAATCTCTAGGAGCGCTCCATTTTTCAATATTAAACATACACTCATAAACATATACCATTTGAAAGCTCACATTTTTCTGAGTCTAAAAATGTAGTAATCCAAAAGTATCAATAGCAAATAAAAAGTAACTAGGTTTAAATATAAAACCCTATACCGATCAATTTGTGATGCGTGCTCTTTACGGGGGCTCCGCCCCCGTACCCCAGAGACCTAAATTATATAAATGATAATGTAATAACATATTCATGTTAGATTAGGTTAGCGTAACAATTACCAAAAATACCATCTTACAACACAGACTGAAGATTTATAACTTAGCCAACCTTTATAATGTAGTTAATGACGTCACGCGTCAAACAATTAATTAAATCTAGTTACTTTTTATTTCCTATTGATACTTTGGATTACTACATTTTTAGACTCAGAAAAATGTGAGCTTTCAAATGGTATATGTTTTATGAATGTATGTTTAATATTGAAAATGGAGCGCTCCTAGAGATTATCCCATTTTTCTTTTTCTTTGTGGTTTGCATCATTCATTCATTTCACGTGTTTAATTGTGAAATCATCATCTATATATATATATATATATATATATATATATATATACAGGGTGGGCCGTAAGTTTCCATACATAGGAAAATTTAAACGTTTGTTTTTATGTTTCAGATACCCTAAGAATATGCGTTTGTAAGATCTTGTTTACTGATGAAGCAAATGTTTACGTCAATGGAGAGGTTAATCGGCAAAACATACGTTATTGGAGTAATGCTAACCCTAACTGGCTGAGTCCGACGAAGATGCAAGGTGCCGGTAAAGTGATGGTGTGGGCCGGGATATGGGGTGACAGAATTATTGGACCAATTTTTGTCAGTGGAAATCTTAATGCCGAAAGGTATCTTAACATGTTGCAAGAAGAGATTTTCCCATCCCTGCTAAACGAGGAAGGTAACTTCCCAGTTTACTTCCAGCAAGATGGAGCTCCACCTCATTATGGTCTTCACGTGCGTCGGTATTTGGATCAGCAGTTTCCGGATGCTTGGATTGGTCGGCGTGGTCCTGTGGAGTGGCCTCCCAGATCCCCAGATCTCACCCCCCTTGATTTCTATCTTTGGGGGCACTTGAAGGCCATGGTGTATCAGGAAAAGATACGAGACATAAATCATCTAAAGGAACGTATCACCAACGCCATTACAAGCATAACGTCAACTGTGCTAATGCGTGTTCATCAACAGTGGGAACACGTATTGAAATGTGTTTTCAAAACAATGGCAACCATGTAGAGCATATTATATAAATAAAAATGGTTGTCCATAACAAAATGTTTATTTTTCCTATGTATGGAAACTTACGGCCCACCCTGTATATATATATATATATATATATATATATATATATATAATATTATATATATATATATATATATATATATATACTGTATATATATGATACACACAGACAGTGCATGAAACAAGGAACTCTTCTGGGAAAATTAAATCCACTATAGTCCGAATAAGTAATGTTAAATGACAAACACTATAGTTCTTCTTTTTCATGATGTTAGCCCGACGTGGGCAACGGGTCACTCGCAAAGAGGCCCCAAAAATATAGCTTCCCTCACCAGCTATCTGCAAAGCAGATAGGATCCAGCTTTGGGACAGGATCTAAGGGTTACAGCTACACCTAGCCCTATTCTATCCAGAACCTCAATATAAGCAAAAGACTCGATGCATTCGCGTGGGATTGAATACATCAAAGAAAAAGGGGTAACTGTTGTATTTTAGCCAAAAACCAAAACTTAAACCTCAACTGGCAAAATTGAGCTTCCACTTTAAGTTTTGGTTTTTGGCTAAAAATACAATAGTTACCCTTTTTTCTTTGATGTATTCAATCCCACGCGAATGCATCGAGTCTTTTGCTTATATTGAGGTTCTGGATTAAGGCTAGGTGTAGCTGTAAACTCTAGATCCTGTCCCAAAGCTGGATCCTATCTGCTTTGCAGATAGCTGGTGAGGGAAGTTATATTTTTGGAATCTCTCTGCGAGTGACCCGTTGCCCACGTCGGGCTAACATCATGAAAAAGAAAAAACTATAATGTTTGTCATTTAACATTACTTACTCGGACTATAATGGATTTAATTTTCCCAGAAGAGTTCTTTGTTCTATGCACGGTCTGTGTGTATCATGAAAGAACATCAGGGCACCATTCTGAGTTCAATCCCATATATATATATATATATATATATATATATATATATATATATATATATATATATATATACTGTATATGGGATTGAACTCCTATATGAGGAGTGATCAAAAAGTATCGATAATTTTATTGCTACGGACAAATGAATGCAAATAAGAAATAACCGTTTACATATGTGAGTCTTCCTGCCCTCTGGCGTCTGCAGTCTGAAGCAAAATCTGCTACCATGAGTCAGTAGGTGGTTGGAGGGCTTAAAAGGAGGGGTGTTTTTGCAGTACGTATAAATCTCTGAAATGGAACAACGCGCGTTCGGAGACGAATGAAATGATTAAAACAGCTTTTGGAAATGATGCTCTCAGTGTAGCTAACATTTACAAATAGCATAAAAAGTTTGAAAATGGAGAAACATTTGCTCGTACCAGAAATCGAATCTGTTGGACATTTTCATCCGTACGAGAAGTGGAAGGGCGGCCACTGCGTTCCTTGTCTTCAAGCGATGTTTCTCCATATAATGATTCCTCTACTGAAAACACTGATCATACTCAAATTGGAATACTGCTCGGTCAACATGCTCATATAAAAAAGAAGACATTAGACAACTAGAAGGGATTCAGAGAAGCTTCACAGCCAAGATCAAGAAGTGCAAAGAACTAAATTACTGGGAAAGGTTACGCGAATTAAACCTATATTCACTGGAAAGGAGAAGAGAAAGATACACCATTATTTACACTTGGAAAATAATGGAGAAACTAGTCCCTAATCTTACTCTGAACCCTGTAACTCCCCAAACAACGGTGGAAAGTAGAAAAGGAAGACTGTGTCGTGTTCCCAAATTAAAGGCGAGACAGGGAACATCCTTAACCCTGAAAGAAAATAGTTTTGTTGTGAGAGGACCAAAACTGTTTAATCAGCTGCCCAAGACCGAAGGAACACGAATGGTGTTGCGGTGGACGTCTTTAAAAGAAGATTAGACGCTTGGCTCAGAACAATCCCCGATGAGCCGGGCGTACCTGGGTATGTGAGGTGGAGAGTACAAGAAACCAACTCACTACTTCACCAGGTCAACTCGAGAGGAGGGGCGACAAGCTTGATCTTCGTGAAATGAGGAATCGTCGCGCGAAACCTTTGAAAGGTTGAAAGGAAAGGTATAGCAGTTAGTGCGTCGTTGGTCGTGTATTTTAGTAGAAAGTCAAGTTGTTGATTTGTTTTGTTTTAATATAAATTTTATTATTTGATTATGTACTATTATATATGATTATGTATTACTCTCTTGTATAGTTTCTGGCAATTGGAAGGACTGAGATGGGTCTGTAGTTTGAGAGGGAAGTTTTATCTCCTGATTTGTAAATGCCTCTTGCCTTTTTTTAAGCAGTCTGAGAAGATGCCATTTTCCTTAAACATTTAAAAAAAACCTACAATTCCTTCCATTTCCTGTTTAAATAAAAAAAAATTACCCACAATGTTTCAACCATTTTACGCAACAAGGGGGGTGGGGGTTAGCCCCCCAAGTTGCATAAAGGGGATGAGGGGGTTTTGGGGGGAGAGGGAGAATGACATCCCCCGAAAGGGGTAACCCTAACGTGCCCTCGCCGTAGGCGAGTTTGCGAAGCACAAGCCCCGCCCGTAGAGCCGGGAGCCGAAGGCTCTGCTTGTCAATGTTAAAAAAACTAATGTTATGCAGTTCCATCCCAAAAGCTCAAATCAAACAGCTAATATTATTTTCAAAATGAAAGGTGAATCAATGGAGGAAGTACAAGAATCTAAGTATTTGGGTCAAATTCTTACCAACTCCTTGAGTGATGATTCAGACAAAAGAAAACATATCGAATTTTCAGTGCTAAAGCAAGCATAATTATAAAGAACTTCAAATTCTGTACAAACGAAGCTAATGACATTCTTTTTCGTGTCTATGGGTAACAACTGTGGGCTAATTATAAAAAAAAGGTTGTAGCAAACCCTAAATTTGCTTTATAACATAACTTTTAGACTGTTTTTATTGGGAAGTTATTTTGAGTTAAATTACGTTAGATTAGGTTAAGTTAAGTTAGCATAGGTAGGTTAGGCTACATCAGTTTGGCTGTTCAGTTAGTTTACTAGTGTCGATAGAATACCCCGTCGACCAGAGAGAGATTGTGTGTGTGTGCGTGCGTGTTATAACAACCCTCGTCGGCTCTACATGATTTGAGAAAGGTATTTGTATGCTTTATTTTGAGTCTTATTTTCCTCTGTTATGCCAAAATACGTTTATAAATCTTGATCAGTGTTTTTTTTACAATTATTACATGTTTTTAGCTATAAAATTATTATTATTATTATTATTACTTTATAATTTATATATAGAGTTAATATGATGCGTACTGTTATAGTATTAGTGAATGGTTTAGCCCAGTAAAGCCTACTCTAAAGCTTAAGGGCCAAATTAAATAAAATAAATAGTCTAGCTTCACAATTATTTATGTAATTCTAAATTGTAAAACCAATGTCTTTATTTTATTGTTAATAAAGGTTATTCAATTCAATTCAATTTGGCTTCGTATGCAGTAAACTTTCTTGGCAATATGCTGTTCCAACTTGTAGGAAAACCCAGTTTTTGTTCGTAGTTTTATAGTTCATTTTAATAGCAGTTTGCACCTGTTTGAAGTATTCCAGTTCAGTTGCTTTGAGTTTCATAATTGCATCTTAATTTTAGCACTCAATGTAGTTTCAGTTCGTATACACACTCAATTTGAACATTTCGCGAATAAAAACCAAATTCGTATTCATAAATTCGGTGTCGGTTCTTATAGTTAAAATAATTGGAATTTATCGACAAATTATTCTTGAAAAATCTGATACGAAACTGCTTATGTTATGTGACACACGTGCTTTGATTGGATCGAACATATAACGTACATGTAAATTTTTCTGGCTATTACGTGTCGAGAAGCATTTTAACCAGTAGTCGAGCTTTTCTTCTTGAGATTTTGGCGATGAAGGTGCTGCTCCTACTTCTTCCATGGTGCAATATTTATTGAGATTTTATATACTGTAGATTTTTTAGCTTTAACACTAGTCAGTTGTTGCCAAGCCAAAATATTTGAATATGAAGCGCCATCTATTGGAGGAAATGCCGATTAATTTCCCTTTCAATAAACCTTCATTTGCAGTGTTTACACGTTCATCTACATTGACATATTGATAGATAATTGGGACTTAGCATCAAATATAATACGACAGAGCTAAGATCTTACCTGGGTGGAATTAAATGTTATTTTGATGGGTCATGACTTTATCTACTCACCCACGCTGACAACTCGTTTTGAATTTATATTAATCGGGATTTATTGCAGATATATAAAGGAATGTCCGGAAGGTTACAAAAAAAAATAAAGGAGGAGAATATTACGAGTAATAAATTTCTTTCAGAAAATAGATATTTCCTGAACACTGTACGGATAGACTTCAATCCAACTTTAGCATAAAATAACATGATTTCAGCACGCGATATTGCACGAATATAAAAAATGTATCATGGATACTTTCGTTAAATGCTAAAATAATGCTGTATATTTGTATATGGAACATTTATGCTGGATATTCCTTTATAATGCAGATCCGCTAGGAAAAAAGTAAAAAGTGATTCCAAGGTCTTTCGTGTATATATTCAGCAGTAGACACCGTCAGAGAATGAAGGCAAAAGGCAAGGAACTGAAAATATGTATCTTTTTACAACGTAAAAAGTAGTTAGGAAGTATTAGCGAAATATTAATAAGTACTAATTAAAGGTATTTTATAAATTCTCAAACTATTGTTGAAATTAGTTATAAAGTATATGAACGCACATTCAGGAATGTTCCTTTCAGTTATCTCTATTTTTTAACAAGAATGTTAGAACTCTTCCAGTTAACAATATGATTATATATGTACGTATGGTTAAACAATGCATTAGAATTATTCGTCGTCCTACACGCATATTTATGTTGTTTTACTCTGAAGTTTTTCCAGTTTGACCTATATAAACTGAGTCGCATTGTTTACATCCAGTCGAGTAGACAGTGCCATCTGCATTATCTTGGCTGTTCTTTATTAAGTGAGATTTAACAGTATTTTTGTACTTAGAGACTACGTTAATTTCAGTTATTTTAAGTAAGGTCGGAAGATATTTAAAATGTAGATGGTGAGGGAGGCTAAGGATATTTTTATGATCAAATTCATTACAATTACATTATTATAATACCTTTTTTTAAACTTTGCTAAAATGGAATAGGATAACAGTTTAATACCAATGTTCGTAATATTGCATAATTCGTAATCTAAAAAATCAGGACCAATAACTCTTAATGCTAAGAGAAACAAGATACAATTGAAAGATTTATCGAGGGATGATGGTCAGAATAAAAGTGAACATCGGAGTCATTATTAGGAAGCAAAAAACTTCAAATTTGAATGATTTGTGCATCTGCAAATGTTTAGATTCAGAAATGATAAGCATTCGTTATTTTCCTTTCAATAATAAATTTTATAGACCGAACAAATTACTGAGCTTATCAAAGAATTCATCAACATCCAAATTATGAGGCCAAAGGCATAATACATCTTCTATACACCGCTACCAAACAACGTTGAAAGTAACAATAATGGGCAAATTTCTACTGTAAAAAAATCCCATATATATAAATTAGCTAACACAGTGATAGCAGATTTCCTATTGCCGATCCAGACGACATAGCATAAAACTTATCTTTAAACTGAAATTTATAACCTTTGACGCAAAGCTTAATTTATTCAATAAGAATGTCGTGTTCAACAAGGAAAGTATATTCACAACGACTCTTATCCTGCGCGTGTGTGTGTGTGTGTGTGTGTGTGTGTGTGTGTGTGTGTGTGCGTGTGTGTGCGTGCGTGCGCGCCTGGTACCTACATAAGCAAACACCATTAATTATATCTTCCTATAACAGGCATTAATATCGTACGCCATATATTGAAATAAGCTTAATACAGCTTATTAAAGAGGACAAAAGCTTTTCTGTGAAACCAAAGATTAAAAAAAAGCTAAGAAATGCCTTTACAGGGGTTTAAATTTCCAAAAGCAAGATAGAGAAATCGGATCTCATTCCATAAAGGTCAAAATACATTCTTTTCATAAGAGTAATCGACCTTATGGTTGGCATACCTCTTATTCCAGACTTCCAGGTGCCAAACGTACTCTCTTACCTGGATTTGACACGGGTCATTAGAAACAGGTGAAGAGGTCGAGATGGGTCACCTGCTTCTTTATGTCATGTAAAGCACTTCGAAGTTGATTCTATTTTGGGTATAGAACGGGTATTGTCCGTACTTAGGTTGATTCCGTGTACCTCTATTGAGTCTTACGGACAGTTATTTAATTAACAGTTAGAGTAAAGGGTTTTATTGGGTACTGCTACCCGTACCCGTGGGCAAACGTTATATGTTATAAAAGATTTATTCCTTGAAATAGCGTACATAGAGCAAAATATATACTTTTTCTTATATCAGCCATACTCTATAAAAAAAAATATATATATATATATGTATATATATATATATAGATATATATATATATATATATATATATGTATATATATATATATATATATGTGTGTGTGGGAATATCATGCATGAACACGCACGAGTTTGCCTAATGCAAAAGTTACCCCCACCAGGATTCGAACCCACCACCTCTTGAGTAGGTGAGGACACTAGCCACTACACTACACTAGCGCCTCACCTCCTGTTCAAGAGATGGTGGGTTGAATCCTGGTAAGGGCAATTTTTGCACGTATGATACACAGCCACAAGAGTGAGGGTGTGCATCATTTATTATTTCAAGTGTTTAATTGTGAAATTTATCCCTCATTATATATATATATATATATATAACCTTGGTTTTGCTTCCGCCCGAATTGCATTCTGACGAAGGTCAAGCTTGTTTCTCCACCTGGATCTACAGCTTAACATGGAATCCAAACACGACCCACCAGGGTGGTCAGAAGTTACAAAGTCCTTGCTAGACTCGATCTCACAACTCCGATCAGCAGCCCAGATATTACCACTAGGCCACAAGGATACCCATTTATCTACCAACCTATTTTTCTGGAAGGATGAACAGCTGGGTAAGCTGCGCGCCGGCTGCTTTCGCCGAGAATCAAACCTGTCACGAGAATGACGGGTAATGCTTCACATTTTAGGGATTTACTTATATTGGGATTTAGGGATAAGGAGTGAATTGAATCCCGAATTGTAACAAGTTATTTATTCTCTCCCCCCCCCCACCGGAAGAAAATATAAAGGGATATACTTGACCTATTCTTTATTATCATAATAGGTCAAAGGTCAAAAGTCAAAGTTTTTCCACGTAAGTACTCGACTATAGAAGAAAAGATGTCTTCCCAATATTTTATTCCCATTTAAGTCTTTGTCCGAGAATGAGGAACCAAAAGTGGAATCTCGAAGGAGGCAATTCCCAAAACGATCCATTCCAATTCCCAATGAAGAATTTCCAACTTTAAGTAGGAATTTTCACAGAAAATGCTCCTCGGTCCTGCAACTGGATTCCAACCTCTTTTACACTTCCTAAGTCTGGAATTTTTACTCCAAACATTCCCAATTTCAGACTGCGAATAAATATTTGAATGACATTAAGAGGAAATAATCAAAAGCAGAAATGAGTAAATATATATATATATATATATACAGGCTTTGTTTGCATACTTACATTCATGAATCATGTTTGCATAAAGCAAAAACAAACTTTTCGTTAGATTTCTTGCATATATATATATAATATATATATATATATATATATATATATATATATATATAATATATATATATATATATACAGGGTGTCCCATAAGGTTAGTCTCGTAGTAAAATTTATTTCATATTAAATTTACAGAAGTATAAATTTACAGAAGTAATAAATACATTAGAACTAAAACAGAGCTTCAAATTGATGTCTTGGTTTGGGACCTTTTTTTTTTTTTGTTGCAGGTAAACTAACACTCACTGGCTCATATAGAAGCGAGTTACACTCCTCAGGAAAAGATGAAACCTTTTGTTTTAGTTCTATTGTATGGATTTGTAAATTTAATTTAAAATAAATTTACTATGAGACTAGACTTATGGGACACCCTTATAATATATATATATATATTATAGATATATATATATAATTATATATAATAATATATATATATAATATATATATATATTGAATGACAGGGTGTTATAAAAATATGCAGTAAATTACGAGCTTTATTACCTATATTATGTTGTTTTAATTAATTATTTTACCGAGTCGTATAAAAAGATTAAAAATATTACATAACCTAATCCTGTCGGGCTAACGACATCGGATTGACGTGACAGCAAATCGAGAAGTTAGATTAGGTACGCTAGGTTAAGTTTAGGTAGGTTACGCTAGGTTAGGTTAATTTAGTTTTTTTTTAATGTTGGTGATAATGTCACGTGGATCCTATGAGTAAAACTCTCAAATTATTCACATTTCAATGCACATCTTTTTGAACACAGTATACACAACAATTTAAACATATATAATATATATATATATATATATATAGCGTGTGTCCTGCATGTATAAATTTTTAGTGTAACCGGGAAACAGATGTGGTAGTGGGTATTGGGCAATCTTCATTTAAACCCAAACACAGAAATTAGCAGCTGGATCATGCCTTTTTCTCCGGGTATATGAACAGGAAATGTTTTGGAGGTAAATGATAAAACGCATTTTTTTATGTAGAATCGATGAAATAAAGGGAAATAAAAAAATCTGTATCCATCATGTGTTAATATTATTATTTATTCATTATTTGTATTTAACACACACACACACACACACACACACACACACACACAACACACACACATGACAAAAGTGTTAAAAAATGAATTGAGTAAAACAAAATATTTAATAAAAAAGAAAATGTAGACCTAAATTTGAGGTGGAGGCTGAGAAGATAAGTAGAAAATTCGATAAGAAAATCGATAAAAGATTCTTCTAAACTGCATCCATTCCTAAAATGGGTGCAAACACCTGTCCGGAGTCTTTTTTTTTTTTTAACTTTTCTTTACCATTGCTTCGTTCGTAGAGGATACAGCTTAAGGACGATAGAATGGAGAAACAGCACTTTTCGGGCATCTGTCTTTGCTCGCAGACCTCATTTATATATATATATGCAGGAAGGAGGGGTCAAGGCGAACGCCTACAAAAACGCCACTCTCCCTACTGATAGAGGAAGAAGAAGAGAGCCAAAATCAAAGTCCAAGGTTTTCGAGATGCCTAGACACTCTGCGTTTGAAATATTGTAGGTCATAGACAGGGGGGAAAGATGGATTGATGAGAGTGTTCCAGAATTCACAGTTGAGTAAATTAAAGATTGGAAATACGATTAACGAGAATGTGTCGAAAGTCGGGTACTGCGTGCTCTCCTTAAAGGAGGAAGCATGCAGTTAGAGAGTTCAGAAGAGCAGTGTCTGTTATGATAGCGATAGTAGAGAGAGATTGAGACAACATTGCGGCGAAGAGAGAGAGAGAGAGAGAGAGAGAGAGAGAGAGAGAGAGAGAGAGAGAGATTGAAGACAGTAAGAGGCAGGGAACTGATGAGACGAAAAACCTTTGTTTCCATCCGATGAAGTAAAGCTGCGTGGGTTGAACCATCCCATACATGAGAGGCGTATTCCATACAGAGTTGGAGAAGACCCCTGTACAGAGACAGCAACTGAGTGGGAGTGAAGAAACCGCGGAGCCGGTTCAGCTTAGAAGATGTTTTAGAAAGAGAGTATATGTAAACTTTCCAGGAAAGATCAAGAGAAAAGGAAACGCCAAAAGAAGTAGTAGTTTTGATTTATGTATTGTTGATGATAAGAGGATAGTCGTGTGTATTGTTCATGATAAGAGGATAGTCGTGTGGAAGATTGTGACGAGTAGACAGACGGAGGAACCAAAGGAGAGCAATTTGGAAATTAAGAATTTGTGCCAGACTCTACTTTTGATATGTTTAGCGTAATAGCAAAGGTTTGAACGAAATCCCGAAAGGAGGATGACCAAGAGTCAGAGAAATATGCAAGAAGATCGCCAGTAGAGTGTCCCTTGAGGAACCCATACTGAGGATCTGAAATAAGATTGTGAGAAGAAAGGTGTTTAAGAATCTTTCTATTAAGGATAGATTCAAAAACTTCAGAAAGGCAAGAAATCAAAATAATTGGACAATAGCTGGAGGGTTGAGAGCAGTCACCTTTCTTTGGGACATCATGAATGAAAGCGAACTTCTAGCAAGAAGGAAAAGTGCCAGATGAGAGAGAAAGACGAAAGAGTTTGCTTAGGCAGGGTGTCAGCACAGAGAAGCACAGTTCTTGAGAACAACAGGAGGGACACCATCACGATCGTACGCCTTCCTAGAGTTGAGCCCAGATACAGCAGAAAAATTATCTTTGGAAGAGATTCTAATTTCAGACATAATTGAGTCAGAGGGAGGAGGAGATGGAGGAACACCACCGGAATCGTCCAGGGCTGAGTTGGAAGCGAAAGTCTGAGCGAAGAGTTCAGCTTTATCAGGAGAAGAGACGGCAACTGAGCTGTTGGAATGGAAAAGAGGAGGGAGAGAAGTTGTAAAGTTGTTGGAGAGGTTCTTTGCTAGATGCTAGAAAGAGCGAGAAGAATTAGAATTAGATAGGTTTTCACATTTTTGTCTGATGAAGGGATATATAAAACACTGTATACTTTGTTCTTATTTAAAACACTTTGAGTGACTTAGTTATTTCGTGCCATGACCGTGTTATGCTCTTAATTTGCCTGATTGAAATGTTTGTAAGAAATTCTGCGTGTTGCTTGCATGCATGTAATGTTCGCCAGTATAAGAGTATTCATAGATTTAAAGTTTATAGTTTTTAAAATCTAGAATAATATATATATTATATATATATATATATATATATAATATATATCCACTGCGCCTCGGTGGTGTAGTGGTTAGTTTCGCGAACTACGAATCCACCGGCCCCGGGTCTGTACTCAGTGACGGCAGTCAGCGCGCAGCAAACCCAGCTGTTCATCCTTCCATACGATAAAATTGGTTGGTAGATAAATGGGTACCCTGAGTAGCCTAGTGGTTAAGAAGCTGGGTTGCTGATCTGGAGGTCATGAAATCGAGTCCAGGAGTAGACTTTGTAATTTCTGACGACCCGTGGTGGGTCGTGGTTTGGATTCCACGTTAAGCTGTAGGTCTAAGGTGGAGCAATAAGCTTGACCTTCGTCAGAATGAACAATTCGGGTAGAAGCAAAACCAAGGTTAACCAAGGTTATATATATATATAATTGGAAGACGCTGGAAATTGTGGAAAGACGTGTCCCAAAAATACGAGAAAGAGGAAAGAGAAGCAGGTTCGAAAGACAAGAGAGGTCATTGTTCCGAAAGAGAAAAAGAGTGAGTGCAAAATTAAGTAACTGTAAAGATAACAACATTAGGAAAATATTAAATGATAAACTGCAGAGTATCGATTGCGTCATGCAGGAACTAATTGAGAAGTATACAGCAAAAGAAGACGACGACGCTATAGAAGCGATAAAGGTTAACCCAGAGTACTTCTTAATTTTGTAAAAAGGAAGTCGAAAAACCATGCGACTATCAGACCTTTGAAAACGAAGACAGTGCTTTATCTGATGATCTAACAGATGTATCTGAAATATTAAGAGCTCAGTACGAATCATCTTTCAGTATCCCAAAAACTGACAAACTGATATACGATAGAAACGCGTTCTTTGAAGAAGAACTACAAGGGAAAAGTATAACGGACTTCGACTTTACGACAGATGATATTACACAAGCTATAGGGAAACTAAAAGCACACTCAGCGGCAGGACCGAACAAATGGAATGCCACACTTATCAAAAACTGCAAAAATGTAATAGCTGAGCCCCTATATTGAATATGGACGATCACTAGACACGGGAGAAATACCGGGCATTCTGAAGAGCGCGAACATAGTCCCAATATATAAAGGAAGAGATCGATCCGAGGCCAAAAACTATAGGCCAGTGTCGCTTACATCTCATCTCACTAAAATATTTGAAAGAATAGTTAGACAGAAAATCTATGACTTTTTGGAAACTCAGAAAAAATTCAATGATAACCAACATGGGTTTCGGTCAGGCAGATCATACCTATCACAACTAATGGAACACTACAGCAACATTATTGATTCACTTGAAAGTAATGAAAACTATGATGTAATATACACAGACTTTGCCATAGCGTTCGACAAGTGTGACCATGGAATCATAATACATAAACTGAAATATATTGGAATAACAGGAAAAGTAGGGAAATGGATATATAATTTCCTTAGTGAGCGGCGGCAAGTCGTTACAGTACAATGAGTATCTTATTCAGAATCAGAGGTCCTCGGCTCAGTACCACAAAGAACAGTATTAGCTCCATTACTCTTCATAATCATGCTAACTGACATAGATGAGGACGTTACCAGAGACAGCACAGTAACATCCTTTGCCGATGACACAAAGATCAGTAGAAAAATAAGAAACCCAGAAGATATAGGATATCTACAAACCGACATGAATAAAATCTACAAGTGGACGGAAGACAACAATATGAAGTTTAATACTGAGAAATTTCAGCTGTTATGGTACGGAAAAAGAGAGGACCTGAAATCCATGGAATATTATACCCCAAATGGACAGGAAATTCAGAGAAATTCTAAAACAAAAGATTTAGGGGTTGTAATGACTGATGATGCGAAATTTGAAACACAAAATAAGATAGCAGTAAACAGAGCAAAGAGAATAACTGGGCAGATACTGAAAACCTTTAAACGAAGGGATAGGAATATAATGATTCCTCTACTGAAAACACTGATCATACTCAAATTGGAATACTGCTCGGTCCTAACATGCCCATATAAAAAAGAAGACATTAGACAACTAGAAGGGATTCAGAGAAGCTTCACAGCCAAGATCAATGGGTGCAAAGAACTAAATTACTGGGAAAGGTTACGCGAATTAAACCTATATTCACTGGAAAGGAGAAGAGAGAGATACACCAATATTTACACTTTGAAAATAATGGAGAAACTAGTCCCTAATCTTATTCTGAACCCTTAACTCCCCAAACAAAAGTGGAAAGTAGAAAAGGAAGACTATGTCGTGTTCCCAAATTAAAGGCTAGACAGGGAACATCCTTAACCCTGAAAGAAAATAATTTTGTTGTCAGAAGACCAAAACTGTTTAATCAGCTGCCTAAAGACCTAAGGAACACGAATGGTGTTGCGGTGGACATCTTCAAAAGAAGAATGGACGCCTGGCTCAGAACAATCTCCGATGAGCCGGGCGTACCTGGCTACGTGAGGTGGAGAGTATAAGAAACCAACTCACTACTTTACCAGGTCAAGTCGAGAGGAGGGGCGACAAGCTTGACCTTCGTGAAATGGGGACTCATCGCACGGAACATTTGAAAGGTTGAAAGGTATATAATTATGTGTGTGTGGGGTTGAATATGTACTCTCAGTACTTATTCAATACAAACTTTTGTTCACCCCTCTTTCTCCACATGTTTGTCGACCCATGCGACAAAATCCTCAAATTTTCACATTTCTAATTGTGGATAACGACATTTCACCAAAAGAACTTAAGCTTTATTATATCAATTTTTTTTTAACATTTAATGATTTTCAATAAAAAACAATTATGAATCAATGGCGACACCGCTAATGTCGCTAAACGCACTTTGGGTCGGGATGAGCTGTGTGTAGATCCTAAAGATTGTTGCGGTTTCATAAGGTAGCCAAGAAAACACACACACACACACACACGGTCGAATTCAGTTCCATTGTTTCAACATCGCAAAAATATTTGATTCCTATTCTAATTCCTATTCCACTTGGATTCTTGATTCTATTCGATAAAAGAAATATATTATTTAGTTTTAACGTGTGTATACTGTATATATACTGTGTAATACAGTGGTTCTTAACCTTTTTACTACCATGCCCCCTCTAGGAATTGGTCCTTCCCTCCACGCCCCCCTTCAATCAAAATAACATTCTCAATAACTTCTCAATATTAGCCCATGCTCTCGTTAAGAGAATAACAAATACAATTAGAGAAATTCCTGTTTCTAGGGGGCGCGCCCCCAGGTTAAGAACCACTGGTGTAATATATATATATATATATATATATATATATATATATATATATATATATATATATAGTAAATAATCATGATAACACCCATATTAAAAAAAATATATATATATATTATATATATATATATATATATATAATATATATATATATATATATATATATAATATAATATATATATTATATATATATGTTAAACACAGACCGTGCATGGAACAAGGAATTCTTCTGGGAAAATTAAATCCACTATAGTCCGAATAAGTAATGGTAACTGACAATACCATAGTTTTTCTTTTTCATGATTTTAGCCCGACGTGGGCAACGGGTCTCTCGCAAGAGATCCCATAAATATAGCTTCCCTCACCAGCTATCTGCAAAGCAGACAGGATCCAGCTTTGGGACATGGATCTAGGGTTTAAAGCAAGCCTAGATCCCTACATTCAGAACCTCTATATAAGTAAAAGACTCGTTGCATTCACGTCGGGTTGAATAAATCAAAGAAAAAGGGGGTAACTATTGTATTTTTAGCCAAAAAAAAACCAAAACTTAAACCTCAACCGGGACATTGAGCGTCCACTTTTCAAGGCACGTAACACGTCCGTTTAATATACACAAATTCAGAATGGTTCCCTGAGACAATTATATGTTAAACACAGACCGTGCATGGAACAAGGAACTCTTCTGGGAAAATTAAATCCACTATAGTCCGAATAAGTAATGGTAACTGACAAATACCATAGTTTTTCTTTTCATGATTTTAGCCCGACGTGGGCAACGGGTCTCTCGCAAAGAGATCCCATAAATATAGCTTCCCTCACCAGCTATCTGCAAAGCAGACAGGATCCAGCTTTGGGACATGGATCTAGGGTTTAAAGCAAGCCTAGATCCCTACATTCAGAACCTCTATATAAGTAAAAGACTCGTTGCATTCACGTCGGGTTGAATAAATCAGAGAAAAAGGGGTAACTATTGTATTTTTAGCCAAAAAAAACCAAAACTTAAACCTCAACCGGGACATTGAGCGTCCACTTTTCAAGGCACGTAACACGTCCGTTTAATATACACAAATTCAGAATGGTTCCCTGAGACAATTATATGTTCAACACAGACCGTGCATGGAACAAGGAACTCTTCTGGGAAAATTAAATCCACTATAGTCCGAATAAGTAATGGTAACTGACTGAATTTGTGTATATTAAACGGACGTGTTACGTGCCTTGAAAAGTGGACGCTCAATGTCCCGGTTGAGGTTTAAGTTTTGTTTTTTTTTTGGCTAAAAATACAATAGTTACCCCCTTTTTCTTTGATTTATTCAACCCGACGTGAATGCAACGAGTCTTTTACTTATATAGAGGTTCTGAATGTAGGGATCTAGGCTTGCTTTAAACCCTAGATCCATGTCCCAAAGCTGGATCCTGTCTGCTTTGCAGATAGCTGGTGAGGGAAGCTATATTTATGGGATTTCTTTGCGAGAGACCCGTTGCCCACGTCGGGCTAAAATCATGAAAAAGAAAAACTATGGTATTTGTCAGTTACCATTACTTATTCGGACTATAGTGGATTTAATTTTCCCAGAAGAGTTCCTTGTTCCATGCACGGTCTGTGTTTAACATATAATTGTCTCATGGAACCATTCTGAATTTGTGTATATATATATATATCTTCACTTTTTGGGTTTATATGGAACTAAAAATCCAAAAATTCTCATTTCTTTTGAATTCTAAATCTCAAAATTCAAAATAAGGATTACAAGCCTTCAACAGGCGTTTATTCAAATGCGTCTTCAACACACAAACCCATGCACAGTCTAACTGTATACAGACTGTGTTATGTGGACTTTAATTATCTGCAACATGGTCATACGAGTGATGTATGAATGTGTATACACGTGTATATTGTATGTAGTGTATAAATGTTAAATGAAAAATTGAGTACATACACATACAAAGAAGAATTCTTGGTTTCAACTAGGGTTGGTGGGTGTGTATAATACTTTGTACTAGTATAAAGTGATAAATCAATGCGTGCGTATACACAAAAAAATAGTCCATGCAATTTCGTGTCAGACACGTAAATAGGACAATACGCGCAAAAGTAAGGCACAAGGTTTTTTATTGTCCGTGATTGTGTACATGGTCTGATAATGTGAACAACGAACCTAAAATGGTTCATTCAACCCTGCGATAATGGCACAAACCTTTTAAGTTTATTATTACTATTATAAAATCATCATTACAGTTAAAAATCATCGCATGGATGAATTATATATAATCAAATATGGATTGGTTAAAAGTATAATTAATCACACGTATTTGCATGGTTATTGCAACCAATTTTTTTTTTGTGTTATGACACAATTTCCAAAACTAAACCAGTCACTCACACGAGGTGTTTCAATTGGCCTAAAGACCTAGATGTATAATAAAAGAGCTAAGGGGAGTGTTCGCAAAAAAGTCTTCACCCAATTGGGAATATATTAAAACTCTTTATCCAATGGGAAATCCATTTATTTCTGGGACCATTATCATAAACGTTCAAAATCTACCTCATTCAATTCAAAACACGTTAATTAATATGATGAGTTAAATAATTACGTATATTATTTAATGAAATTAACTAATCAACGTCATTCCCGTTGGGTAAACACTTTTCGGACACTGTATATTGTAGAAGTTGGCAAAATATGGATGCAACAGAACCGTACCGACACGTGCTTCGGGGAAACCTCTAAACATGTAGAGAAGCGCTTGGTAATCAACATCTGTCAACCTACTTCACGGATACCACAAACGCATCTTGTATATCTCTTCCTTTCGGTATTATACCGAACACACCTGGAACGCATCTGTTTGTAGACGTGTGACAACCAACCAATTAATTTCAGTGACCAGAATTAGTACCTAAAGCTATTTCATCATTTATATATATATATATATATATATATATATATATATATATATATATATATATATATATATATATATATATATAGATAGATAGATAGATAGATATACACTATTAATCTGTAGAAAAATTTATAAATGGTTAGGAAAAAATTTCTGTAATAATATATATATATATATACAGTATATATATGCACTAAAATCACAAAATAACAGAATATATATATTACGATGTTTATTGGCAGGAAAAAAATCCTAAAGAATATATATATATATAATTTTTTCTTTTTTTAAATCCTAATTTTCAACAAGAACTCGTGCACTGTAATTGCAATTTAAATTTTAAAAATTATTGCAAGCGAAGGGAATTTAAAAAAAAAAAAAAAAAATCTGAACTTTGGGGGGGTAGAAAAAACTGGTTAATCCACTAATGGTATATAATCGTATATTTAAATTAACTTTGGGTATAATATGAAAAATAATATCTCTTTTAAACCTTCTTTACGAGACTTTAACTATCGGACTATGAACTTTGTATGTTTACATTTAGCAATAATCCTCGTAGATAAAGGGTATACTTTCTCCCATAAGTCCAATGGGACTCGTATACACGTGTACCCACGTTGCTTTTATGAAGTAAAAGAAAAATTTTTGTTGTGTTATTCGGGTCTTGATGTCTTCGAACGACGGTTTAGGATCTATCTGAGATAGACCCTTCTGTAGCATCCCGCCTCATTTGCACGATTTGGTGAGTTAGAGAGTTGGTTTCCACTCTCCTCCTGCCCTCATAACGCATGGCTGGTCAGGGACTTTATGCAAGAACCTTCGCAGACCAACACGTCAAATTTTTTATAACTCCCATTCTCTAGATTATGTTAGATTACCATACATAGATTCTGTTAAGTTATGCCCAGTTAGGTTGTGTTAGTTTACCATTCTTTATGTTAGGCTATACCCAATTAGGTTACATTCTCTAGGGTTAGTTAAGTTAGTTTGTTTGTTTGAAAATTAACTAAAAAAAACCAAGATTGTCGAGAAAACCAAATATTGATTCATTTGTTTATTTTACTAGCAGCTTGGATGTAACTTCAGTCAGTCAGTAAGTAAAATATGAAGAAAAAATATACTTATATTTAAGTGTACACTTTGTGGACTCTCAAATATAAGGACTCAGACATTCAAGAACCTCCTTCTGGACTTTTGTTATAATTAATATTAGCAAGGAACCATTTTGAACGTAGTTAAAATTGTTTCATAATTGAATCTGTCGTAAAATGAGGCCAAGTCAAGTTTAGGTCACCGAAACGTTATAATGTATAAGACCCTAAGAAACGGGGTCTGTGACCTAATGGGTTCGACCCTTGGCATTGTTGACCTTTGAACTATGGCACGCAGATGACCGGTCAACAGGATGGAAGTGTGTATATATATGGGATGGCACGGGTCAAAACTCATAAGAGGAAGGCAAATATTTCAGAAATAATTTTCAATTTTCGTGTGACACTAAATTATTTGGCACTGTAAATGATATGGTAGGCCTACTGTAAATTATTTGGCACTGTGCATTATTTGGCACTAAATTATATGGCACTGTAAATGTTTAATTAAACATATACATGTACACATTTGGTGATTTATCTATGACTGCTTTTTTACATTCTAATTATGCATATGAGGCTATTAGAATAGCACAGGCGTATCCCCCGGTTTCCCGATATCCCGTTTTCGCGCAGTAACCAATCAGCACGCTGTATTCCGTGGGTGTGACGCGCAGCCACACGGGCTTGAGACCAAAACCATTAAACTCAGTTCAGTCGTTAACGAGTAATAACGTTCGCTAATTTTAATAAATGCGTTTATTTCAAAACTTGATTTTCGGGCGTACGCCCTTTCTATTCTATAAGCCTCATATGATGATGATGATAAATAATAATAATAATAGGAATAGGAATTATAGGTATGGAAGACCTATACATCAGCAACAAAGGCAGGTATACAGTCAATTCAAAAACTCCTGTGGTGAAACGTCATGTTTCTTACCAATAAACACTGGCAAGGAAGATGAACTTTCAAGACAAGACTTTTTGAGTCAATTGTATTTTCAGAGATGATTAAGATGTTAGGGTATAGGGCCGTAATTTAATTGGGTATAAAAAGGCATGATTAATATTATTTAAGAGATTAAAACATATCAAGCATGTATGTCAGTATTTTACTGTATATATATATATATATATATATATATATATATATATATATATATACGTGTGTCGTTTATGCATGATTGTACAATTATTATTACAAAAATACCACTATTTTTATACAGGTGGGAGGTGTTGCCTGTTTGAGTACTCGTGGGAACGATGATCTTAGCCTTATACCCTTATACCCTTGGCACCCGCATGCAGATGCCAACTACATCAGAGTGCAGCTTTTTATTCCTTATTTGGATCACTTTTAATGTGAGAATTGAGACGCTTCACTGCCTTTGTGGGAATTTTATTACAAACACCAATTAAATGAATGCTATTTTTGCTTTTTTTCCCTGATATATATATATATATATATATATATATATATATATATATATTATATATATATATATATATATATATATAGATAGATAGATAGATATCTAATCACCAACGATAGCAACAATGTTCTGTGTTAGTTTAGTGAAAAGAACCTTCATATACTGTATCTCTATTAATTTTATTGCATTTTTCGTTAGTTTTTATTGCAGACACCTCCAGTCATTATCAGTCATGGTGCATGATTTTTTTTTCAGGAGCAAGATTTACCTGTATCAATCACAGTCATACTCGTACTCGTACTACCTCGGGCTTGCTCTACACACAACTGAACCAAAAAACCGTAAGTTTCCGTAATCGCAAACCGTCCGTATACGACTCGTATTTAGTTTAGAATATAAAATGTGCGTGCGTGTATATATATATATATATATATATATATATATATATATATATAATATATATATATATATTGTAGACTCAGTGTCCCTCTTTATAATGCAATTTAGTTTTCCCTCCTTATTACTGCGAGTATATCATTGTTTTCCCCCCCACTATTCTTCATATTACCACTACGATCGTAATTATTATTATTATCTTTATCATTATTGTTATTATTATTATTATTTTTAATTGATTCGTTTTCTTTAGACTGCTATATATATATATATATATATATATATATATATATATATATATATATATATATATATATATATATATATATATGTTAAATTAAGCTTCAGTTTATACATTCGATTTATTTTGCCTGAAGTAAAGGTGAGAATTGGCCGAAATAAACACGTCTATATTTACAGAGTGGCCACAAAGTCCCTTTGCAGTGAAATTACAGCATATCTATATTGCCCTCTTTTTTTTTTCATTTTTTGGCCACCCTGTAGAAGACCGAAAACGGCCTTTTGGGGTGTTTTTAACCTCTTTCGTAATGGCAAAGGTCGTGTGACGGAGTATATCTATACAGCTTTATGTGGAACCTGAACCACGAGTCACTACATCATCTGAACGCAGAGGACTGTCACCGATCCAACTACTGAACAAACCCAACGTTGCGTATGAAATAACTTAATACCGAATGGGTTAACTTTGCTGATCTAATGGGAAGTGGTATCGTGACGTGGCTTCGATCGACGTAGCCTTGGAAGTATAGGAGTATATATTTTTTTCCTGGTACTCATTTTCGTTGTACAGTAATTACGCTGAATATGTATGGTAGGTAATTTTGGGTATGTTGGGTATTAAAGAATAAGTTGTAAGGTGAGGTTAGAAGATAAAACCATTATTTTTTAAATAGTTGTAATAATGTGTGTGTGTGTGTGTGTGTGTGTGTGTGTGTGTGTGTGTGTGTGTGTGTACTGAATTATTTTTATCAGTAGTCTAACAGATTTAATTAATTAATTAATAATTGAAACTTTTATAAAATTTAATTTATATTTAATTAATTGTCATGAAAACTCAATCACTTTATCGAGTTACCCTTCCTCGGTGACTCAGTGACTCTTCGTCAACGACTCAGTGACTCTCTACCGACTCTCAGTGACGTCATACGCGATTTGACGCATGAGAAGAACTCAGAATGCTCAAGAGTCGATAGACACTCGTCCTCGGCTGACGATGTCCCGGCAGCCCCCGCGGCAGGAGAGAAGCAGGTGGTCGTCAGGCGGCAGATGGAGGTCGGTCCGGCACTGCCCCGATACCTTCGAGGCAAAAGGGTAGCTGGCAGGCGGCAGGCGGCAGGTGGTAAAAGTGGGCATGAGTGGAAGTGGAGAAAATCAATCGAAGGAAAATGATATAGGAAGATGGAAGGAATTGGGAAATGAAAAAAGACGATTTTTAATTATTGAGAAATGTAAAAGAAATGAATGACGAATAGGAAATGCCACAGAATTAAATTAATTACATGGATAGTAATTATAATTACCGTGAAGCGATTATATTTTTATTATTATTATTTTTATTATTATTAATATTAATTACTTGTAATATTAATACTTAAAATCTATATTTCTTTAATATTTTATATAATTTTATATAATTTTAAAGTCATATTAAACCTAACGTGAAAAATTAAGTTATAATAATCTTTGGAATTCCTATTAAGACAATTTCTAGTAGGTGGTCAAACCCAATGGGACAAAATCTGACCTTTGACCTCTCAATGGAAAGTGTCACTTGGGGAAAAACTAAACTCATCAATCATGTGAACCCAAATTATATCTATATATATATTCTGGTATCCATCGTTGTTATGCAGTAGTTATATATATATATATAATATATATATATACACACACACACACACACGAGTATATACACAGTAATTGTGCATAACCTTTTGCTAGTGGGGTCCAAACTTTACTACATTGCCAAAGTGTCATATATGCTTTCATCGATAATTTTATTGTGATATCAGGACAATAACTGAAGGTAACGATGGTTGGTGTCGTTGGAGATAGTGAAGGACAACGTGTGGTAGACGAAATTTGAGCAAATGCCCATCGAGAAGTAATGGAAGCACTTTCATCAATCGGAAGTAGATCACCAAAAAACTTTATCGTAGTGAAAGATGGCGACTGACAATTCGAGGAAGGGATACGATTCGTCCTTTACAAAATTTTGTGAAGGCAGACTGGAAAAATTGTCGCAGGAGAGCAAAGATAATGTGACTAGAAGCAGTGGCAAAAGGTGACGAAGCTGCTCTTAAGTTACCAAAATCATCTTGGAAAGGCAAAAGAAGGTTGTTGAACGGTCAATGATTCAACGATATCGCACGAGGCAAGGATTGAAGCCTTTCCATGTGATCTACGTTATTTTTGCGATTATCTGCGTCTGTGGGATGAAGATGAGTTCGTGCATCTGACACCAAGTGATGAATTTTTCGTTTGGACTGTCCGTCGACCACATTATCAAAATGACAGTGTGGTCACTTCCTTTAGAATACATTGAAGACCATGAACATTATCAACAGTTTTGCAAAACCCTCGTTGTATCGAGATATTTATTTACATAACTGCTGTCAGAATTCTGTGGGTGATCAAAGAAAAGGCGATTCATGGGATGGTGCATATTATCGGCAGATTATTCCTACAGTAAATGTATTTCCTTAGAATCCACAAAATGTAACAGACCCCTCGGAAGTGGTTTACCTTCATGATAGTGTCCCATGCCACCGTGCAAATGCCACCCATCAACTTCTGAAAGACTGGGATTAATTTCTTTGATCGGATTCAATGGCCAGGCAATTTTCCTGATCTGAACGTAGCAGATCACTTTGGGACGATTTTTAAGGACAAAGTGGAAGATTTGATCCTGCAGGAACTTGGTCCCATCCGATATTCTCAAGAGGTACTCCTTCAACAAATTCAAACTATCCTCCTTGAACTTGAACATGACAGATGTATTTGAATGTTTGCTGAAATCATACCTTGAACGTCTGAGAGCTGTGCTTGAGGTTAGTGGCAAGCATACGAGATGTTAATAAGTTTCTGTATTCAATTTGAATAGAGCTTTTAAATGGTGCACTATATTTTGTTTTTGCTTTGGTTTGTACCCCCTAGCAAAAGATTATGCACAACCCTATGTACATATATATATAAAATTTCACGCATGATCAACTTGCAGTGTAATAGTCACACCCGAACCTTTTCTACGAACTCGTGCGTTAAAAATTTTCGTAACATCGGCCACAGACGTAAATAACCCGAAGTTTATTTGTTCTGGACTGACATACAATAATTAGCATGCATGTAATTACGCTGTGTTAATGAAATTGAACTGAAGTAGAATATAATTGAAATTTCTTCCAATAGATGGCGCCACTCATTAAATAATATAAATTGTATTTTTAACAGATCTCCTTTTGTTAATCAGGTAAACAATGAATCTTAACAATGCAGACATTATAAACTTTGATCGTAGGAAATGTCAAACAAAACCTTGAGTCTTGCGTTAACACTGGAACATTTGTAAGAGAATTAACAAAGTTGGCTTTGTCAGCTGATACATAACCATGACACCCTTGTTAAAAGTACTAATTTCTTTGTGAAATTAACAACATTGTTTTCTGAGTGTAGCGTCGCGGATTACGAATCCATTGGCCCTGGCTCTAATCGCGGTGCAGCCGGCGTACCAGCTTCTGTTGGGTTAAAGTTACTACACAGCTTTACTTACTGAAGAAGGCATCGGGGAAACCACTTCAGTTATTTCTTACACGTATTTAACAAACCTGCTGAAAAGCAGATTGTTTATATGATATTTTACATACGCACTTATAACGCACAGTTCATATTATATATATATAATATGTATATATATTATATATATATATGTATGTGTGTGTGTGTGTGTGTGTGTGTGTTTCGTACTCAATAAAATGATTACGAGAACACTACCATTTTATATTTAGATGTGGCTCCATAAAAAAAAAAAAAAAAAAAATTGTTTTTACCCATTCATATTGATTTGAATCTTTCATCACTCATCCTTCAAAACTTTACCAATAAGCTTTCGACATATTACATAAACATCATACATATGAGGACGCCAACGAACTTTCCTCCGCAAATGTACGTGCAAGGCCTGTGTTTAGGATACGAACAAAACGTGTCTTGCCTCCAAACAGTTTTTATATAGATCGTTAAAACTGCCTATAATACAGATGTTGCTCGTGATATAGTACCATGCATTTATTGTATAGTCGCTTGACTAGGTATCCAGACTGTCGTCAAAATGAGAGGCGAGTAAATCAACCTTTTTGTAAATGCGATACTTCATTATACATCATTTCAGGTTTCGTCAAACAAATAAACAAGAAGCGGACTACTGACAAGGAGGGGTGTGTGTGTGTGTGGGGCGGAGGGGTCAGCATCAGTGGGTTAACGACATTACGTCGATGTGACATTACATCAACAGGTTTTTGGGCTGTTTAGATTAAGGTTAGGTTAGATTAATGAGATTTGGTTAGGTTAGGCTTGATTAGGTTTAATTAGGGTAAGTTCGATTAGTTTAAAGTAGGGTAGGTTTAGTTAGGCTACGCTTGATTAGGTTAAATTCGATTAGTTTAGGTTAAGTTCGGTTAGTTTAAATTAGGTTAGGTTAGATTAAGGTCGATTAGTTTAAATTAGGTTATTAGAGTGTCCGTAACATTCCCTTCGACAGGATGAATATAGCTGCAGCCATCATTGGTTAAAGAAGAACCACAAAAGACTCACTCTCATTAGGTGAAGTCCAGTCCACGGGCAAGGTTTAAATCGTAGATGTTGCGGATAATATAATTTTGCAGCAACGAACAACGCAAAATATTTGCATAAAATGAGTTAAACGAATCTTTGTCTCGCGTATAATCTCCTGCTAACAGATGCCACATAAACGTTTCATAAAATGAAGATTAACATGAGTCAAGGACATAATACACAGACCTTTGACATTTGGGAGGTCTGTTCTGCGCTTGGACGAGTCATATTTTTATAATTTCATGTCTGAGTGACGTAGCTGGGTAAGCAGAAGAGGTAATTAATTATATGTGGAATTGTGGAAACCGGTTCACGGCCCAAAGTCCAACACGCGGTGGTTTTACAGTGTAATGGTATGGGCATGCGATTTCGAATGCGGTTAGGAGGGCATGATCTGGTATTTTTCTCGAGACGTTTTAATTCTATTAAAACACATACCCATTCTCACGATTTAACTGCCGACATTATTACAGGAAGGTTCTTTGCAAATAATGATGTATGTGATGTAAGAGGATTATTCCACGCTCCTAAAACCATCACAAAGAAGCTATACAAGTCATTTTCTGCCGCGTATATACTATATAGATGCCCTATAACTGTTATGAACTCTATACTAAACACGTCTACACATGGGAGCAACTTGATAGTTACCTTCGATAACGAAGATCTTTTCCCCATCTCTTCAAACATTGTAACAACACTGAAGTAAACGTCGATCTGAACTGTAGCAAAATCTTTACAATATAACGTGATACAGAACCTCATTGTTTCAATAGTCAAAAGGTGTCCGAGCCTTTCGTGAGTTCTGTGGAAAAGCTAAGCTACTTGGACAGTATGTTTTTCCTATACTTTGTTTTAATTGGAACTAGTTATTAAGTACTACCACAGTAAAATGTACTTAGAAACATGCAGTAGAACTCATTGGCAGGACCCAGTTTATCTATGCATGATGAAGTTTTTGATGAAAAGGAAGTTGTATTAATACACACTATACGTGAGTTAATCGCATGGGGCCTCATGATATGCGTGGAATAACACATACGAGGAGTGATCAAAAAGTATCGATAATTTTATTGCTACGGACAAATGAATGCAAATAAGAAATAACCGTTTACATATGTGAGTCTTCCTGCAGTCTGAAGCAAAATCTACTACCATGAGTCAGTAGTTGGTTGGAGCCTTAAAAGGAGGGTGTGTTTTTGCAGTACGTATAAATCTCTGAAATGGAGCAACGCGCGTTCGGAGACGAACAAAATGATTAAAACAGCGTTTGGAAATGATGCTCTCAGTGTAGCTAACGTTTACAAATGGCACAAAAAGTTTAAAAATGGAGAAACATTTGCTCGTACCAGAAATTGAATCTGTTGGACATTTTCATCCGTACGAGAAGTGGAAGGGCGGCCACTGCGTTCCTTGTCTTCAAGCGATGTTTCTCCATTTTTTTATTTTTTGTGCCATTTGTAAACGTTAGCTACACTGAGAGCATCATTTCCAAAAGCTGTTTTAATCATTTCGTTCGTCTCCGAACTCGCGTTGCTCCATTTCAGAGATTAATACGTACTGCAAAAACACACCTTCCTTTTAAAGCTCCAACCAACTACTGACTCATGGTAGCAGATTTTGCTTCAGTACTGCAGACGCCAGAGGGCAGGAGACTCAGACATATGTAAAGGTTATTTCTTATTTGCATTCATTTGTCCGTAGCAATAAAATTATCGATACTTTTTTATCACTCCTCGTATATTATAAACCTATAATAATGAACGATTTTATGCCATAATGGTCTTCTATTTCTTTGGTGCGCTTATATGGCACTTAATTGGCTATAATGGGTATAAATCTGTG
>JAJOZX010013716.1:0-42500 GCA_023014485.1 Bathynomus jamesi | reverse complement strand
AGCGAGTCGTGAGGTAGGAATTTCAGAATCGTCTGTCCACGCATTTTGAAGCGCTGTCAATGGAAAAGTTACATTCCAAGATTAGTCCATGCTATTAATGAAGATGATGATGATCCGGACCGAAGAGTGGAGTATTGCGAGTGGTACTTGGCACGATGTGGATGTGGATTGGACGAAGGGGTTTCGTAGAATACCTCCGCGTTCACCAGACCTCACACCACTAGACTTTTTTTTATGGGGATACTTAAAAGACAAAGTCTACGCTATAAAACCTGCAACAGTCGCTGAATTGAGAGCAGCCATTGAACGAGAATGCACACAAATACCAAACGAAATGTTTCGTGATGTTTGCGATTCCATTGCTTCGCGTTATCAGCAGTGCCTGGACCAGAACGGACGTCAGTTTGAAAACAGGCGTTGACAAAACAATTAAATAATGTCTGTAGATTCTATTACATTTTGAAAATGAAATGTATTTTAATAAACACTGCCTTTATAATTATTTAAAGTTGTATACATTTTTTTGGAACGCCCTGTATATATATATATATAATATATATATATTATATATATATATATATATATATATATATATATATTATAGTTTAGGTATTATGTACGTAAAGAACAAAATAAATGGATTATGATTAATTCAAATTAGTAAGATAATTGGTTTATAGATATAGTATAATAATAGCGAGCAGCTAATCTTCAACTGTCCTTGGATTTATGCTGGAGACAGGATAAGCACTTCTCTCTCCAGATTATATATATATATATATATATATATATATATATATATATATAGGTGTTTACAAATTCATTTGAAATTCAGTGGAATTTGTAAAGATAATGAATGTATATATGCCAAATGCTGGCAGTATGGCGTCTTTGTGCTTCCATGCTGTTTTCATGATGCCAAGAATTTCAATAAAACATTATTAGCATGACTTAATTATGACGTCAGTATGAATGCAATGCTATAACGTCAGGCCCTAATATATCCTCCAATTTTTAGACAACTGATTAAGTGTTACAAAATAAAAGATTCACTGTGTTACGAAGCATCGCTTCGCTCACATTGGATACTAGCTGCTCGCAGCATTATTGCCAAGTGTACAGTGGGTCATCGTGGTAACGAGGCTCTGGTACGTGATTCATCACCACTGGAAGAAGGAATATTTTGTGCTTTCACAATCCAATGAACGATCAAGCTTATAATAACTTTGTTGCTTGTGCCGTTTCGCCTGCTACGCAGACAGTCCTGATTTTCTAAGCCCTGGTCCATTAATCAGAAGTATATGCAAGAGTAATGGAAACACTCCTTTTCGGTGCTTCATTTTCTGATCTCATTAACGGTGCCATACAGTGTGGCGCCAAAGTCGCGCATCATAGCAATTTTCAGTGTTCACTATAACATTATTTTTTTTTCTTTTAGGTAGAGGATGGCTGAGAAATTAACAATAGACGAAAGGGTGAGCTTGGTTTTACTGTATGGAATACCAGGTACAACAAATTCATCAATAGCTACGGAATTTAAATTCTGTACCGATTGATCGATTTATAGTACAGTTGACTCTCAACTACTATCCGGATGTTAATTATCCGCACAACTATGACGTCACACGTCAACTATCCGCGCAAAATTGGTCGTATGACATCCGTCATAATTTTTCTATAATTTTATATTTGTTTTCTATTTTCTATAATTATTTTGCTGTTTTTATTTATGTATTCCTCTGTATTGTACTTTATACTCTATATTTTTTATATTTATATTTTTCTCTAAGTGAACGTCAAGCATTCCGCATTTTCCAACTATCTGCACGCCTCTAGGAACGGACATGTGCGGATAGTAGAGAATATATCGTACTCGGTATTCCATGCATTAAAACCAAGCTCACCCTCTCGTCTATTGTTAATTTCGTAGCCATCCCTTACCTAAAAGAAAAAAATATAGTCAACACTGAAATTTCTATGATGCACGACTTTTGAGCCACCCTGTATTTTACTAAATCGATACGTGAATGCATATGATATTAAGATCATCTTCTATTTTAATATGTTTATCAATGATTACGAAAGGGACATGATAGTAGGAGCCTCTTTGGCTACTTCCTCAGTAACCAAAGTCACCTAAATTGCTCATGTATCTCGAGTAGCTGTTCCCATGGTCATGGAAGAAAGTGAAAAACTTACACCATGCACATAAGCACAATAGTGTTCCCATTATTCTGCGTAACCTGAATTTCAATCGAGTTTTGCCCTGGTTTATGCACTGGGGTAAAAGGGTTCTTCACGACATTTCCCCTATCATCATTCTGACTGATATTGGTCGTTGCAGACTACTGTTAAATTCTGAACAAAGTTTTGATGCAGCAGTCATTGGAGGTGCTCCGGACCACAACCTGCCAAGCGCCAGTGGTTCCAGAATTGAGTTATTTATACCACTATATTCCCCCACCCTTCCTCTATCCCGTGGGTGAATCAGGGAGCAGATTGTGGACCTGTACGTATGGTCGAAATCAATCAATATCGTTATTGGTTCAAATATTATGGCATTTTTGCAAGTTGATAAACTTTAACTGCATTTTTCTCCGTAGTTCGAGCGCCTCATTGGTTCGCGCTTCACAGTTCACAGTGAAGGTTATCCCTCCCATTCTGTCAGTGTTGCCCTACGTCCACTACTATTGCTTATTTGATATAATATTTTTTTTCATTTCTGTCCATGTATTATAATCATGGGGGGGACTTCCTAGAGATACATGGGCCATCTCAGCGACTTTTGTCACTGACGCAGCGGCCAAACGGGCTCCCACTGTGATGCCCCATCCATATTCAGTGACCTCTTTTCCAAATATCGTCTTTTTATTTACTCTGCAAGGATACGAAAAATCAATATCAGTGTAATGAAATAGTAGATAAGCTTAATATTATATGCATTCAAAAATAAAGTTTATTTTGCATTAACATTATCAATATTTAGTAAAATACATGATACCGTTAATAATCTCGGAAATGTGTTGTGTGTGTGTGTGTGTGTGTGTGTGTGTGTGTGTGTGTGTGTGTGTGTTCAGAAGATAAGATGACCTCATTTTATATATTTATACTATTCTGACAAAATTATATCTTTATCCCTAATTTACCTGTCTCAGTATCTTCTACATCTACACACACTTACACGCATTTCTTGTGCAGTCTCTGACCAGCCATGCGTAGCTGGCTACGAGGGTAGGAGAATGGAAACCAATTCTCTTCCCCACCAAATCCTGTAAATGAGGCGGGATGCTGCAGAGGGGTCCACAGGTCGATCCTGAACCGTTGCTAAAACACACACACACACACACGCAATATATATATATATATATATATGGCTATTCTATGACTAAAAATATATATTTAAGAGGAAATGCACCATACAAGGAAGATCCCAAAATAGAAGTGCCAAATGGATATAGCTGGTCTGTAAGTACGCATGTGAATACAGTACTACATAGATGTACCTACATGAAAACAGCGAGTAACGTATAGGGCGAGGTCGTGAGAATTTGTCTCACTTTACAACGGATGCCAATGAAAGCGTTCCTGCTCTTTCTCTCTCCATATATATACACACTGTATATGAGAGAGAGAGTTTATATGTACTATTATATAGAAATTAAAAACGATTTTTTAGGGCTATTTATATTTTGTACAGCTCATTTGTGCTGGGTGCGCGATTTCTCCCGCGGTGACATCCTTCCCCGGTGACCCCTAGTAGTCGATGTGGCATCCCTGGTGACCTCTCCATTTAACCAATCGTGGGCGAGTTTTAACGATATTAATAATACTTAATATTAATAGCGACACGAAGATGGTAGCGTGAACCTATTTATGTTACTTCGGATTTTTTCATTCAAACCTCAGCTAATTTAAATTCTCTTTATCGTTATCTTAATGAGGTCTCTATCACAAATTTTAAACAATTATCACTTCCACTATTATAAACTAATAGAGAAAAATAGGCCATGATCGGAAATCAAATAGGCTTAAGGAAACGGGAATATGGCCTAGCGGGGAACAAGAAATACCACTTCCACTATTATAAACCACAACAAAGGTTTAATATTTAATTTTATGTTTGTTTATAGAATTAATTATATTACACTTATGTTATACAATTAATAGAGAAAAATAGGCCATGATCGGAAATCAAATAGGCTTAAGGAAACGGGAATATGGCCTAGCGGGAGACAAGGAATAAGGCTTGAAGAGACATCACCCTTCCGAAAGTCCGAGGGTAGAATTGAATAAACTGGCAAGTTGATCTTAAAAGTAGGCCCCATTTCCCACGGGATGGGAAGTGATAAACTAAAAATGAAAAGGTCAAACAGATCTTCCGATGGACTGCTCTCGACTGACTTCTTCTTCCTCTATTTGACTCTCTAGAGACTGACTCTCGCTGACTCTGTCTCTCACTCATTAAAACCCTCTTCCTCACTCGTTGATTCTCGATCTGCGCTGCGAGCTCTTTTTTCCTTCTAGAATCGGAGTTTTCATTTCGTTTGATTCTGAAACTTAACCCTCTAACGCCGACTGGGTCGAATAAGGTACCGTTGCTCTTCTTTCCTTCTAGAATCGGAGTTTTCAATTCGTTTGAATCTGAAACTTAAAAATAATTTGAAAATACATTATATTACGATTTATACAAATTCTAAACTGTTTTATATTATTTAATTAACTTATGTTACCTTATTTCACAATATTAAATTATTTTTATAATTATTTCAAGTACTATTTGGAACAGATTATTTACAAATGCATGATTTGTTGAAATGAAGGTGTGGCATCGCGATGTATTCTCCCTCACCCTCATTGGTTCAGCAAAACAACATCACATATTCCAGTACAAACACGTTAAGACCTGCTCGGATGTTTTCGTGTAAGCAGTCCCTAGTCTTTTTCCTGGGATTTACCTGAGGCCTACTTGGAATTTATACCTTTCATCCTTTCAAATGTTCCGCGCGATGATTCCTCATTTCACGAAGGTCAAGCTTGTCACCCATCCTTTCTCAAAATCCTAACTTATGTTTTTCATTTGTGTTAAAACTTTTACTATATTTTATATTACTAATAAATCCTCAATTTTGTAATCGCACCATGTATGAATTCCAACGACACCTGATGAGAGTGTCATGAGAGAAGAGCATTAAAAACAGCAATCTTTACCTCCTTAGGGAGGAAGCAAAACTTACGGTGCACATTGCTCCTGAAAAATCATGCACTATTACTGATAATAACTGGGGGTGTATGCAATACAAACTAACGAAAATCCTATTAAATTGAATATGAATATAGATGTCCTTTTGACTAGACTAACACAGAGCATTGTTGCTTTCACTGGTGATGAACCACGTACGAAAGCCTCGTCAGTACTTTGACCCTCCCCCCTATTTGCTTGACATTGCAGCTGCGAGCTGCTCGTACTCTGAAATAGGCGTATGAGCGGAATGATGTTCTATGTGAAAATTTTTTAAATTCTTCATACTTCCACTTGAATTAGGAATGCATTGATGAATTATATATATATATATATATGTGCAAAGAAATCACAAAACAACACGTGATCTTTTTAATAAGCAAAGAACCACAGGGAAAAGGAAAAGGAAACACGAAGTCCGAGCGCTTTCGTGATATATTCACATCATCTTCAGGGACAAGAAAGAAATAGAAATTTCTTTCTTGTCCCTGAAGATGTGAATATATCACGAAAGCGCTCGGACTTCGTGTTTCCTTTTCCTTTTCCCTGGGGTTCTTTGCATATATATAATTGGTGAAGAGAATAATCAACTGCCACGTCAACATTATGAAGATTTAATGCACAGACGTTTCGGAAGTGAAACGTCCATCACCAATGAAATGTTTAGTTTGTATGTCGAATTATGATCATTTAACTTTGGCTTTTGTCTGTATATATATATATACGTACGTATATAGGGGAGGGGCCTATATTATAATAATAATAATAATAATGACTCCATAATTCTTAGATATGTTTCAT
This sequence comes from Bathynomus jamesi, assembly GCA_023014485.1. NCBI lineage: Eukaryota > Metazoa > Arthropoda > Malacostraca > Isopoda > Cirolanidae > Bathynomus > Bathynomus jamesi. Next base: position 36,460 of record JAJOZX010013716.1, on the reverse strand, counting down.
TATGTTTGTACTTCATACAAACTAAACCTTTCACTGATGATGGATGTTGGACTTCCGAAACGTCTGTGTATTAAGTCTTCATAATGTTAATGTGGGTGTTGATTACTATCTTCATTCTTAAATGTTGGTTCCCTAGGAACAATCCATTCTATATGATTCTCTGATATATATATATATATACACACACCTTTGGTTAGCTTCCGCCCGAATTGTTCATTCTGACGAAGGTCAAGCTTTTCACTCCACCTTAGACCTACATTTTAACGTGGAATCCGAACCACGCCCCATCAGCAGCCCAGCGTCTTAACCACTAGGCCACCTAGGGTACCCATTTATCTACCAACCACTTTCTTTATTGTGTGGAAGGATGAACATTGAACAGCTGGGTTTGGCTGCGTGCCGGCTGCCGTCGGGTCTCGAACCCCTGGCCGATGGATTCGTAGTCAGCGACGCTAACCACTACACCACCGTCACCACAGTCATCGACGAACATTTTTATTGACAAGCCACTGTTAGGTTAGATTAGGTTAGGTTAAGTTAAGTTAAGAGAGGCGTTAACAAAATGGGTCTCGTAATATGGATGAGTTATAATTTCTTTGTTTGTATATTATTATAAATGCTAGTATTAATAGTGGTAGTAGCTACAGAAGCAGCACTGCTCTTCTACTACAGTACATGAATATACTTATAATAATAGCGTATAGTTATGTAGTGCCACATTATGATGCACTTTACACGCAAAAATATGTTAGGGAATAAGTGTAAGAGAGAAAAGTCGTTTACATTCATTTATTTACAAAACAAACATTCTGAATTTTTCTTTAGCGTCCGTCTCCTCTGAAGAAAAAGATCGTATTTCGCTTTTAACCATTTAAAATGCACTTTTTCGGCCTGTCAAGGGGAGCAGTTTATTATGTTTCCGATGAGGGGAACATCCACAGTTGCCGAAAACGTTCGAGATTTTTTTGAGGTTTAAGTTTTTATCTCTTGTTTCCTGAAGGTAGATTTATAATTGTACTTGCCACGCATCGCTATATAGTACCATATGGATAACTTTCCTAAGTGCCATGCATCGCTATATAGTACCATATGGATAACTTTCCCATGTGCCATGCATCGCTATATAGTACCATGTAAATAATTTTCCAGTGACATGCATCGCTATATATATATAAGATCAAGTATATAAATAACTTCCCATAGTGCCATACATCGTTATACAGTGTCATGTGAATAACTTTGCGCAGTGCCATCCAGGCATTCGAAGTTTAAATTGATTAGTCCAGATTTGGAACGATCTTTTTTTTTTTTAATTTCGGAGTTACTTGGTTATGAAAAGGAATTAAGAAACGAACCTGACTTAATCTAACCTCATATCTATAATTTAACCTAACGAAGAAAACGTCATATATCTTTTTTATTCTTTTTGTTGAGTTTGAACGACGGTTCAGGATCGACCTGCGGTCGACCCCTCTGCAGCATCCCGCCTCATTTGCGGGACTTGGTGAAGGAGGGAATTGTTCTCTGATCTCCTCCTGCCCTCGTAGCCAGCCACGCATGGCTGGTCAGGGACTTTGCGCAAGAATCTGTCCAGCTGGTTCTTGAAGTTATTCAGGTCGGTGTGCTGGAGATTCCTCACTTCTTTTGGAAGGACATTGAAAAGCTTTGGGCCCGTATTCTGAGGGTATTTTCCATCCTCGTTTTCATGGCCTTGTCCCACCGCAGCTGGGACCGTACAAAATCTGCCTCTTCTCTCATTCCAGTTTGTTTCTATTTCATTTCTGAGGTTAGGGACAGAGCCCTCAAGTATTTTCCATATGTATATTATTGTGTACCGCTCGCGCCTTCTTTCAGGAGAGTAGAGTTCCAGGGATTGTAGTCGAGACCAGTAGTCTTCACCTTCCGTTTCCTCTATCTTAGACGTAAAAGTCCTTTGTATGGCTTCAATGCTCGCAATGTTCTTTTTCTGTGTGGTCTTGTGAGTACTGAGCAATACTCAATTATTGGTAGGACTAGACTCTTCCATAATTTGAGCATGATGTTTGCTTTTCTGCTGCGGAAGCTCCTCCAGATGATTCCCATAATTTTTCTAGCCGTTGTGATTTTGATTTTATAGTGCTCTCTGAATTCTGCATCCGACGACATTATTACTCCAAGATCCCTGACTTGTGGATTTGGTGTTATCTGTTTGGCTTGCGGAGTTTTGTACCCTTCTTTCTGTAGCTCTTTGTTATTACCATATCTTAGAAGTTGGAATTTTTCTTCGTTGAACTTCATATTATTATCTTCTGCCCACTGGAATAATATTTCAATGTCGTTTTGTAGTTTTCTTATGTCATCTTCGTTCAATATTTCCTTACATATCTTTGCGTCATCTGCGAAGCATGATACAATACTGTCCTTAATATTTGCATCAATATCTGCAATCATTATTATGAACAGCAAGGGGGCTAATACTGTCCCTTGTGGGACAGAGCTCACGACTTCCGAGACTTCCGATTTAACTCCGTTTACCACCACTCTTTGCGTTCTTTCCGTCAAGAAATTAAATATCCACCTTCCTAGCTATCCAGTAATTCCTGTATCCTTAAGTTTGTGGGCTATGATTCCATGGTCACATTTATCGAAGGCTTTAGCAAAGTCAGTATATATTACATAATGTTTTGTCCTCGACACAATGTTCTTAATATTTTCTCCTGGTGGTCTAGTAGCTGTGACAGGCATGATCTACCCGCCCTGAAGCCATGTTGATTTGGGTTGTATAAGTCTTTTTCTTGTAGGTAGTAAGTAGTTTTGCCTCTAATTATGCGTTCAAAACACTTTATAAGGTGTGAGGTGAGAGCCACTGGCCGATAATTTTTGGGCATTGCTCTGTTACCACCTTTAAATAGGGGGGCAATGTTCGCGTTCTTTAAGGGGAGTGGAATTTGTCCTGTGTCCAGTGATTTCCTCCATAGTAAGTATAGCGGTTTTGCAATACTCTTTTGCATTTCTTCAGAAATGTGGCACTCCATGTGTCTGGCCCTGGCGCTGAAATGTCTCGCATCTGTGATAAGGCCGTAATTACATCTCCCTCCCTGAACTCGAAGTCCATTAATAGGTTTGTGCCGGGAGTTGTTCTTGGTTGATCTGTATCAATGTCGAAAAACTTGTCTGGGTTTTCCACTTCCATCTTGGACTTAGGGGTGCTGAACACAGATTTAAATTGTTCCCTAAGCAGTTCACTTATTTCTTTCGGGTCATTTGTGCATTCGGCTTCCCAGTCTATCAACGGTCCAATACTCTCCTTACACTGCATTTTCCTTTTCGAAAAAGTGTAGAAGTATTTTGGATTATTTTTTATGTTTTCTGCTACCTTGTTTTCCTCCTCGTTTGTCTTATGTATGAATGTTTGCTTTAGGTCAATTTCTATTTCGCCAAGTTTCCTCTCTAGTTTGAGTCTCTTTGCATCAGTTCTGCATCTGTGGAGATGTTTTACGGTTTGTCTTCGTTGCCTGAATAGAGTCCTGATTTTCCTCTCGAGCTTGCTACGTTTTCTTTCCGTCTCTCTGGAATATGTTTCAGTATTAAAGGTTTGGTTTCCGTCTCTATTATACATAGTATTTCTTGTGGAGTCTTCTCGTGTAGTAGCAATTCTCAATTTACCTCCTTTAAATCTTTATTTACGTTTTCCCAATTTACTTTCTTTGAATTTATGTTTAAGCCTTCAAATATTCCATCTGCCTCTCTAGGATGCGTTTTCGGACCTCTGGGTGCTAACTTCAATTGTATATCGATGAGGTTATGGTCGGAGAACTTTGTGTGCGTTACTTTTTTATTTATTATTATCTCGTTGTTATTTGTCCAGATTAAATCCAAAACGTTCTCCTTTCTCGTGGCTTCACCGATTTCCTGGGTAAGGGCGTAATGTTCCATAATATCTAATAACATTGTTGCTTGGGTTCTGTCATCTTTAGTAATGTTGCCATGAAACCTCTGAACATACAGGGTGGGCGGAGAGTAGCTCCCTATTTTGGATTGGTAAAAAAATACGTATATTATCCATTTATTTCAGAAGAAATAATATGAAAAGGTAGGCATACATGGTAGGTTTTCTCTAAAATTCAATGTGGGCTCCAACTCTTTCCACCAGCTTCTGGAGCCGCCCAGGAATGGCGTCCACTGACTTTAGCAGGAACTCCGGCGGGATGGAGGACATGACTTCCCGAATTCGGTCCTCCAGTTCTTCCAATGTCCTCGGTTTGGTGCGGTAGACTTCTTCCTTTACCCACCCCAAAGAAAGAAGTCGCACGGTGTCAAGTCGGGGCTCCTGGCTGGCCATTGTTGTCCGTGAGTGGCTGGATGCCCACTTCCCTGGGCGTTGGATGGGTCGTCGTGGTCCACATCAATGGCCAGCCAGGAGCCCGACTTGACACCGTGCGACTTCTTTCTTTGGGGGTGGGTAAAGGAAGAAGTCTACCGCACCAAACCGAGGACATTGGAAGAACTGGAGGACCGAATTCGGGAAGTCATGTCCTCCATCCCGCCGGAGTTCCTGCTAAAGTCAGTGGACGCCATTCCTGGGCGGCTCCAGAAGCTGGTGGAAAGAGTTGGAGCCCACATTGAATTTTAGAGAAAACTACCATGTATGCCTACCTTTTCATATTATTTCTCCTGAAATAAATGGATAATATACGTATTTTTTTACCAATCCAAAATAGGGAGCTACTTTCCGCCCACCCTGTACATATATAACTTCGTCATTTTTCTTCCATGATATGAATGGGAAATTAAAATCTCTGAAAATTAGAATATTTGTTGCTGGAGTTTCAAGTAATTTTAATATGTTTTCTATTTCATTTGTAGCAAATTGGAATTCACTTTTTGTGGTGTTTGGTGGTCTGTAGATGTTCATAATGGTTAGGTTCAGTCTCTTTACTTCTAATATAATAACTTCAACTGTGCTGTTTGATTTCTTTACCCTCACTTCACATGTGTAAGTGTTTTTCACGTAGATACAACACCCTCCTCCTTGTCTAGCCACTCTATCTGCTCTGTTTTTGTTGTAGTCCAGCAATGCTATTTCAGTATTCTCGATGCAGTTTTCACAGCCTTTTTCGCACTTGTGTAAGTGTGTTTCCGTTAGGCATATGATATCTATGCTGGTTTCCGTAGCTAAATTTTGCAAGTATTGTAATTTGCAGTCTGCATGGTCCGTATAGAGGCCTTGTATATTTGTGTACAATACATTTACCGGGTTTCTAATCTTCGTGTTCGATTCTCCTAAATGATGGTCATTTCCTGGTCGATGTCGGTTCCTGTTTGGTGTTATTGGTTGGGCCGCTGCATTTGGGAGTATTGGGGTTGCGGACCGTGATACCACTGTTATTGTATTATTGGTGGGTGGTGTTGAATAGGAGTGTGATGTGCGTAATGTTGTGGTGCATAGTTTGCGGCGTTCTATCTCTCCTAAGGGCAAGCTGAGCTTTTATTATCCTCATTTCTTCTAAAAAAAATGTTTCATTACTCTAGCTATTCTTCTATGTCGAGTATGATCTGTTCTTTCCCGTTCTCTTCTTTGCGTACCCTTTATGTGAAAATGCAGGCACTCTATGTTTAGGCATTTTTTCTCAGTAATTGACTGTCTGCACATACGAGGGTGAAAAAAGTTGGTTTGGTCCGTACTTGCACACACACAGACCGTGCATGGAACAAGGAACTCTTCTTGGAAAATTAAATCCACTACAATTCTGAGTTCAATCCCATCATGAAACGGACATGTTATGTGCCTTGAAAAGTGGACGTTCAATTTTGCCAGTTGAGGTTTAAGTTTTGGTTTTTGGCTAAAAATACAATAGTTACCCCTTTTTCTTTGATGTATTCAACCCGACGTGAATGCAACGAGTCTTTTGCTTATAGTGAGGTTCTGAATATAGTTGGGCTGGGATGCTTTAAGCCCTAGATCCTTTCCCAAAGCTGGATCCTACGTGCTTTGCAGATAGCTGGTGAGGGAAGCCATATTTTTGGGGCCTCTTGCGAGTGATCCGTTGCCACGTCGGCTAACATCATGAAAAAGAAAAAACTATAGTGTTTGTCACTTACTATTACTTATTCGGACTATAGTGGATTTAATTTCCCCAGAAGAGTTCCTTGTTCCATGCACGGTCTGTGTGTATCATGAAAAAACCTCAGGGGACCATTCTGAGTTCAATCCCATATATATATATATATATATATATATATATAATATAATATATTATATAATAAATTATTTCACGAAAGTAACACGTGAAAAATATTTATGATGAATAAAACCACGAAGGAAAGGAAACACAGAATGGTGCTCAAGCGCTTTCGTCTAATGACATCCTCAGGAACACTGAAGTACATAAAGAGTTACAGCCTATATATAGTTTACAGAAAAAAAAAATATATATATATATAATATACAATAAACGGAGAAACAAAATTAAAGGATTGTGGGCGGGGCACACAAATTTATAAGGAAAAACTCGATTTTTAGCACAAGATTAAATGAATTGTTTCCAACCAATGTTATAGATAAAAAAAAAATATATATGCAAATTTATACTGGAAATCTGCCCGGGTTTTAGCGCACTGCTCTTTTTGTATGTAAAAATTGAAAAATTATCGAATTTATACTGGAAATCTGCCCGGGTTTTAGCACTCTGCCCTTTTTGCATATAAAACTTGAAAAATAAAAGTTATTAGGGTGGCATACAAGTTTACCAAAGATTTAGCGTTCTACCTTTCTTATCTAAATCTGTTGTGAAGGAATTCAAAACAACAGGATCGAGTTGAAAAAGACCTTTGCTTATGTTGAAGTTATTTGTAAGTTGGATAATGGCAGACTCAAGAATATTTCTATTAACAATGTTGCTAGAGTGAAATAAAACTGAAGCATTATTCCAATCAATACAGTGGGATAACTCTGACAAATGGACAAAAAGAGCACTGGACAACTGTCCTGTTCTAACGGAATATTGATGCTGTTTTATACGTGTGTGCAAATCCTTTCCCGTCTGACCTATGTAAAAGGAATCACATTGTTTACAACCAATTTTATAGATAATGCCTGAATTATGGTAGGGCTATTTTTTACTAAGATATTTTTCACAATATTGTTATATGAAAATACTACATTAATATCCAAAAGTTTAAGTACATTAGCAATGCCTAAAAGCCCGGGAAAAATGGAAGTACTAAAATATTTTTTGACAAAGTACGAGTGTTATTATTGACACGATAGAAAGTTCGTTTTGCCTTGTTGAGACAAGATTCCATAAACGCAGTTGGATAACACAGATCACTTCCAATACCGTTGATTTTTTCTAATTCGGCATCGATGTATTCCGGACTGGCGATCCTAAGGGGGCGGAGAAACATTGAAGAAAAAATGGACTTCTTAGTGGGGGTGTCATGTCCCGAGTAAAGTGTACGTAGGAACAAATTGTTTTTTTTTTCCGATAGATACTAAACTTAAAACCTGGGCTTTCCCTATGTACACGCACATCCAAAAATGGGATTGAATTATCTTGTTCCACTTCTAAAGTAAACTTAATGGAGGGGACTTGATCATTTAACTGAAGGAGGAAGTTATCTAGGTCACGATTCATGGGCCAGATACACAAAATATCGTCGACGTACCGCAACCAAGGGATGCCAACCCCCAGGATTCTCGGAATGTAAGTAATTTCGAAAAACTCCATATAAATATTGGAGAGGAGGGGCGACAAGGGGTTGCCCTTTCCTTCGTGGTTTTATTCATCATATATATATATATATATATAGGCTACGTCGTGGCTAGTGTCATAACACCGCTTCCCGGAGATCAGCGAAGTTAAGCGACATTGGGTCTGGGTAGTAGTTGGATGGAAAACCGTCCTCCACGCTCAGATTATGTAGCGACCCGTGGTTCGGATCCCACGTAAAGCTGTAGGTCTCCTCCGTCATATGACTTTAGATGTTGCGAAGGAGGTTAACCCCCCCCCTAAAAAAATATATACACACACACACACACACACACACACACACACACACACACACACAGCCTATAACATATCCATTCCTTGGATGCTCAAAATGAAATCATGCATGGCATCCGAATGAGCTGAGTTGAGAATCTTATCTGGATTTCCCACTTTTTAATTTTCCTACCCTTGGACGAACAGTGAAATGAGGATGGTAAAGTTGGAAGATGCCCAGTCATGTAAGTTTTAAAACCGCGATGCCCCAACTATAATTTTAAAACTGAAAGAGAGAATTTATTTTGCTTGAAATAATTGTTGACAATTTTCATATATATATTATATATATTATATATATATATATATATATATATATATATATATATATATATATATATATATATATATATATATATATATATAACCAGTTACTCTCTTTATAACATTTAAATCAAATGTTGTGCGTGTGTGTAAATATATATATATATATATGCACTGGATTGTGCCCAGAGGCGTACCAATACTTTTTGCCGCTCGGGGCGAAAATGCCAACGCCGCCTCCCCCCCCCCCCCCGCAACAATTTTCAATTTTAAAAACAATTCTTTTGCAAAAATACACTTCTAAACAAAACTTTTATTGGAAGAAAAACTTAAATAAAGCAACTTCAATTTTAACAATACTACATAATGTACCGTACATAATACACTACATAATTTTAACAATAACTATATAATGCATAATGCCTAGTTAAATTTTTGGACTTTCATAACAGAAAATTCATGAATGATTTTTTCTATGTCCATTGTCTCTGCAACTTCGCGTTCAATTGACATAATCGCCAAATTGCTCAGTCTAGATTGACTTATAGTTGACCTGAGGTAAGTTTTTATAAGTTTCAGTTTCGAGAAACTTCGTTCGCAACTTGCCACGGACATGCATATAGTTAGACGACCCGGAGGCAGGGCCGGATTAACCATTAAGCAAAATAAGCCCGTGCTTAGGGCATCAAGGGAAGGGGGGCACCACAGAAATTTTCCATTGTCGGATTTACCATGGATTTATTATACTATTATAATCGCGGCTTATAGCCTATAAGCTGTTGAAAACTGAATTATTATATTCATATATAGTATTTATTTTTTTTCATTGTTTGAATTTGTAGTGAACAACAACCCTTTTGAGAGAATAAATATATTTCGTTGTAATCACACACTTTACGCTTTGCGTTATTATTTTGTTTATATCAAATCTTTGAGCGCCATATTAAAAATACATATAGATTAAATATTTTCGTGTGCTATAGTAAATGTAAAAACAAGATTCAGTCATGCTGAACTTTATAAAATAATTGTAGAAGACAATATTGAGTGTGCCTTCCCAAATGTAGAAATTGCCTTTCGTATATTTTTAACATTAATGGTCACAAATTGCTCAGCTGAGCGTTCATTTTCTCAGTTGAAGTATATTAAAAATACCAACAGAACAACTATGCAACAAGGCAGGCTGGATGCCTTATCTCTACTAAGTATAGAAGCAGATGTGTTACGTAAGATTAGTTTTGAGGATCTGATCAAAGACTTTGTAATTAAAAAAAGTAGGAGAAAACTTTTCAAATATAAATGAAGTGGAAGTATACAAAAATAAACATTATTTTCCATCTTACTGTAAGTTTTGTTTCATTTCAAAAAATAAAATTTTATTTTATGGTTTATTTTTGTTTATATTTTGAATTACATATATATGGGGCACCAAAATCTTTTAAGTGCTTAGGGCCTCTAAAGGTCTTAATCCGGCCCTGCCGGAGGGCAATTGTTATATAAGGCAAAGATTCCACTAGATCCCATTTAACGATCCACTGAAGTAGTTTTAACATATCCCAGTTCTTTGGATCATCGTCGACGCTTATGCTTTCGAAACTGAGCAAATGTCTGCGCAAACGCTTTATTTCTTCCAGTAGACTTCCTGGATTAATGTCATTGTAGATGGAAGAAAAATTATTGACCTTGGTATTAATTTCTTCATCTTTGGACTGATTCAAAAGGTACGAAGGAGACAGAAATTCAAAGCGATCATTCATGTTTTTAAGACAAACTGTGCGTTTTTCAATTTCTGCTAATAAACGATCCATGATTTCAAAAATTTCTCTGCGTACATCCTCTTGCACGATCAATCCAGCATCACGAGCTTGCTCTCCAGGCATTCTTCTCCATCTCCTGACTCTGCGGTCTATACTGATATCCATTTCATTACAGAACTCTTCGGCGGCATCTGCAGCGTTTGATACTACTGCCTCTCGTTCATTAGTTAAAAACACGGGTAAAGAGTTCATTTTTAATGCACACTGGTCCAAAGCAAGTCCCTTTCTTTGAAAATATAGCTGAGCATCATTGATTTCTTTCAGCACTGGATCCCAGAAAAATAAGTACACAATGAATATGTATGACATGATGGAGGTCAACAGAGCTTCAGCATCGCCCTTTGTGTCCAGATTTTCGAAAACCCCTTCACTCGGTTCTTCCAAGGCACTAACAACGTGAGTCAAGTTATTCTTAAGACTAGAAACAGCATCATACTTAGCGCTCCACCGCGTATCAGAGACTCGCTTGACAGTGATTTCGGAATGTTTTGTTAAGACATCCCAACGATGAGTAGAGGAAGAAAAGTAGACGAAAATTCGTTCAATTGTTCCAAAGAAAGTTACAGCATTAGGACTCAGTCCCGCGGCATGAACTCCAGCCAAGTTCAGCGAGTGGTTATTGCAAGGAATGAAAACAGCGTGTTTGCTAACATTAAGAATTCTGCGTTGAACTCCAAGATGAATACCTGCCATCGTAGCAGCATTGTCATACCCTTGACCATAACAATTCTGGATATCCAGCCCATCCTCACGGAGCTTAGTGACAATGAGATCAGTAACTGCCTCAGCAGTCTTCCCTCTAATTTAATAAAATCAACGAAGGATTCCTTCACCTCTACATTACCATCTTTAATCGACACATAGCGAATTACCTGAGACATCTGATCAATATGCGATATATCTGGTGTACTATCGAAAATTATTGCAAAGTACTTTGCACTAGACACATTATCAATTATACATTTTCGAACATTACAGCCGATTAGTGTGATGAACTCATTTTGAATGTTAGGTGACAAATACGTAGTGGATATCTTGTCAGTCATTTGTATTTTTGTAAGATGTTCCCTAATTACTGGGTTATATTTGCCCATTAGTTTTATTAACTCCAAAAAGTTTCCAGAATTGCCAGCTAGCCCAGCTTCTTCATTTAAGTTCTCTCGGTGCCCTCGGAATGCAAGATCTTGTTTTGCCAAGAACATGATGCAGTCATAAATTCGTCTCAGTATTTCTTTCCACTTAGCAGTAGCATGTTTTATTTGCAACTGATGTGCATTATCTATTGTAGCATTCAACTGAAGGCGCATAGACAACTCTTTCCATTGTTCAAAGCATCGGGTATGATATGGACTGTTTTCATGTTCAGGTACTCTTGGATTCAGTTTCCTCCAGGCAAAAAATCCTTCTTCTTTTCCAAATGTACTGGAGATGTTGTTGAAGAGACGACAGCAAAAGCAATGCAAGCTACATTTTGAAGGTGAGAAGATTAGCCATGACCTTTCAATTTTTTCGCCATTTTCCAAAGTTTTGAAATACCAAACTTTTGACAGTGACCTATTGTTTGAATCAGCTGGAAAGGGTCCATTCATGTTTTTCAAATGTGATGGTCCACGTTTAATGAGTTCGATTCTCAAATTGTCCGTCATTGGAACGGGCCAGTTGCCAGAATCGTTAAACAGACTCTGTGGGTGATGGGTGGATGGGTGACTTTGTGATGTAGATGAGGGTTGATCCTGATTATTTGGGGGTTCACTTGAAATTGCCGCTTGAACATCTATCTCTAAAGATATATCACATTGCGGTTGATTTCCTTGCTTCCCAGAAGGCACTGAAGGTGTGTCTGAGAATCCCATTAACTGATGAAATCGCTTAGCAGCATGCTTGCCTTCCTCCTCTTTTTTTTCGCGAAGATTCTTGTATGCAGCACCACTCAGTCTCTGTCGTTTGCTCATGTTTGCTAATTCAGTAGGGTATCTGCAAAATAAAACAACCGTTAATTATTAACATCATCAAAGCTCAAAGAATGCAAAGCCTAACCTAAATAATATAGGGAAAGTCTGAAAAATAGGGCTGGCAACCTTTCCGATGTGAAAATTTAACGCAACTATTTGTGGAAATAAGTGGCATTGAGGTGGCATATATAGCATTTAATGATGATTTTTCATCAAAACCATGGATATTTTGTACACAAATAACGCGCGACAATGATGAGATATAATTTTTTGGAGGGTTGCATTTTAAAACATAAAAACCCAAAATTTTGCATACTGCGCCCGCCTGACAGTAATTTGCCGCCCCTCGGGAAGTGCCGCTCGGGGCGGTCGCCCCTCTCGCCCCTCCCTTGATACGCCACTGATTGTGCCTAACTTTTTGCTAGGGGTACAAACCAAACTAAACAAATATACAATGAAAAAATTATTCCATCTGAAATCTTTATTCAAACTGGGTACAGAAACTTATTAACATCTCGTATACTTGCCAGTTGCCATTACCCTCACGCACATTTCTCACATCGGGGGTATGATTTCAGCAAACGTTCATGTTCATGTTCATGGAAGATAGTTTCAATGTGTTGAGAATATCGGTTGGGGCCAAGTTCCTGCAGGATCAAATCTTTCATTTTGTCCTTGAAAATCGCTCCAAAGTGATCTGCTACGTTCAGATTAAGGGAATTTCCTGGCTATTGAATCCGATCAAAGAAATTAACCCCAGAGTTTCTCAGAAGTTGTTGGGTGGCATTTGTTCGGTGATATGGTGCACTATCATGGATAGAAACCACTTCCGAGGTGTCTATTACATTTTGTGGATCCGAAAGAAATGGAATGACATTTTCTGTAAGAATAGTCTACCGAGAATATGCACCATCCCGTGAATCGTTGTCGTCTTTGATCACCTACAGCATTCTGACATCAGTTATGTAAATGAATACCTCGCTACAAACTGCAAAGCTGTTGATAATGTTCATGGTCTTCAATATATTCAAAGGAAAGTGACCACACTGTCATTTTGATAATGTGATCGACGGACAGTCCAAACGAAGAATTCATCACTTGGTGTGAGGAGCATGAAATCATCTTCATCCCACAGACACAGATAATCGTAACCAACGTGGATTCTCAATGCTTGTTGGTCATATCACTAGCCTTGAGATCACATGGAAAGGCTTCAATCCTTCGTTCGTCCGATATTGTTGAATCGTTGTCCGGTCAACAACTTTCTTTTGCCTCTCCAAGATGATTTTGGTAACGTAAGAGCAGCTTCGTCGTCTTTTGCCACTGCTTTTAGTCTCAGTTTTTCGGGTCTGCCTTCACCAACTTTTGTAAAGCACGAGTCGTATCCCTTTTTCTAGTTGTGAGTCACCCACTTTTCACTACGATGAAGTATTTTGGCGATCCATTTCCACTGCTTCTCGACCGGCATTTTCTTGAATTCGGTTTACCACGTGCTTTTTACTATCTCCAACGACAACAGCCATGGTTACCTTCAGTTATTGTGCTGAAATCACAATGAAATTATTGATTAAAACATGTATAACACATTTACTCTGGCAGTCTATTAAAGTTTGCATCCCCTAAGCAAAAGGTTATACACAACTCTGGACATTTCTCACAAAATATAGTCTATAGGAACTGAAATTCTACCGATTATATAAAGTTCCTAAATGCGAAAATCTTCGTTTCCAATTCGGCTTTAAGTTGCCATGACAACCATCTGTTATTTCAAAAGTTAGTTTTTTTCAAGCATGCTTGTAAAACTGGAGGATGTTTACCACTGTTTTTGAAAGTGTCTTGTAAATTGTAAAGTTTGAATGATCCAAGCGTTAGCTAAAGATTCATTCATCCTCACTATTTGGAGTATTCTTGCGTTGTATGTGGTCTCCTTAGTTCAGTGTTATAGCACTGGTTTCGGAACACCAGAGTCCCAGGATCGAAACCCACGGACACCGTAAATTTCTAGACGAAACTCTTAAACCAAAGTGCCTCAATCTCTCGCGCCAGTAGCATAATCAATCAGACACATGGTCGAACTGGTGGGCTCAATATCTTGGACAAGGGCGAATTTCAGCTTTGGCTGAGAAACAAAAGATTGGCTGGAGAGGCTTGTTTGTCGAAAACCCACGCGGAGAAGATAATACCTTATCAGTTGGAATTCTGCGTATATTCCTTTATCTATTATCCTTTATCTAATCAAAATTTAAGAATTCTTTCCCTTCCCACCTCCAAACAAAATTTCTTCAACAAAAAGGACCTACACGATAGACCTATATTAACCATAACAGCAAATCCAACTGAAAGACATTTTTCTTCTAAAGAAAGTGCGATAAAGCAACCATTACTTAAAAGAAGCGTAACAGCAAAATGATAAGTGTATCTCTCTCCCATTACACGCTGTAAAGAATGAAATAAAAGTAGATACAAGGAAATTTTTACTTTGAAATTATACTTTTATTAGTATTGTACAATAATAGTATCATCCCATTCAATGTGATGCCCAATGTATTCCGTGCCCAAGAGTGAAGAATCCGCGAACGAGAATCTTAAGTTAGAATGTTAAGTTAGCTTAGATTCAGTTGTAGGTTAGGTTAGGAAATAATTATGGATTCTCGTTTTGCGCTTTTACCGCGAATTCAAATGGGAGTGATATTCTTTCTTGAATCAAGCTCTTTTCTCAAATTCGGACTTTTCACCTTGATCATTCTCAATTCGGACCGCCAATGAGAATTGGAATAGGAGTGGCAGGGAATGGGAAGTAATCTTGTATACTATTTCCAATAGTCATAGTCGGGATACATACATCAGGCCACACTATCCACGACCCAGTGTATCCCAGCTAACTCTGGTACACATAAGAAAAGGTTTTGTGAATAGAGTTATTTATGTTTCCACACAAAAGAATTTAAGTATATTATACAGGGTGGGACATAAGTCGCTTTACGGAAATGCACCGCATGAGTTTATTTTCCCGGTAAAGCGACTTACGGTCCACCCTGTATTACAGGACTATATTCTTCAACTGATTCAAAGATTTACTTCAGTCCAGGATTCACCACAGAAGTATTATTAATATTATTATTATTATTATTATTATTATTATTATTATCATTATCATTATCATTATCATTATTATTATTATTATTACTAAAATAGAAATAGTTATGATAAAGAATAACTCGATTTTTTTATATAGGAAGGATGGGCCAAGGGGGGGGGAATGCCCCCAAAAGCGCCCCCCCCCTCACATAAAAGAAGAAGAGAGCCAAAATTAAGGTTCAAGGTTTATTTGAACTTTATTTGAAAGGTACTCGCCTTTCTGCCAAAATTACTTTCCCTGATCGTATTACACGAAACTCGGTAATCCATGATTAGTTTTAAAGTTAACTCTAAGCTCTTTATTTTAAACAAAAGATACGAAATTAAGCGTAAATATATCTCCGCCGTTTCCTCACGAGTGTAACTCGCTTCTATATTAGCCACTGCGTGTTATTCTACCTGTAACCAAAAACAAAAAGTTCTAAAACAAGACATCGATTTGAACATTTGAGGCGGTCCGGACCATAACCTGCCAAGCGCCAGTGGGGTCAGAATTGAGTTATTTATACCACTATATTCCCCAACCCTTCCTCTATCCCGTGTGTGAGTCAGGGAACAGATTGTGAACCTGTATGTATGGTCGAAATCAATCAAATATCGTTATTGGTTCAAAAGTTATGGCATTTTGCAAGTTGACAAACTTTAACTACATTTTTCTCCATTTTTCAATTTTGGCGCTTGGCAGCTTTTGGTCCGGAGCGCTTCATTCGTTTTAGTTCTAATGCATTAATTTGTAAATTTAATTTAAAATAAATTTTCCTATAAGACCGGACTTATGGGACACCTGTATATAAAAAAAAATTGATTTTTTTTTTTTGTGATTTAATACTTATGTAAATTTTGCATATGAAAACGGAATTAGTGTCGAGTGGATGTGTGGAACTTTTCATTTCAGTTAAAAATTGAATTAATCCCCCCCCCTCCCAGTTCTATGGGATTATGTTGTAGTTTTTTAATATATTCTACTGTGACACATGCTGGTGCGCAATTTTGTTTCTTGGAACCGTTTCAAGGTGGTTTTGGACTGCACATGGAGAACATTTAAGTTTTTTGACACTAGTAACTTGCATGGCTGAGACCTTGGAGGCCTTGAAGACCTTGTTTCTGTACTCTCTCTCCTTCAGCTGGTTGGCTTGTTTACGACATTTTTATACTATGAAACTACTTATAAAAATAATATGGTCTTATTCAACATTCATCATCGTGGAATAGGATCACTATGAACAAACCCTTCTTACTGTTTATAACTTTTCCCTCACAAAATAAATATTACGAACCACGTTTTCAAAGCATTTAATGCTTAATTCTTAAAATGTGGTTGCTGAAGACGAATTACTTCCAATACGTTTCATACATATTTGGCACTATGTACAGTCGTGGTCAAAAGCTTGGAAGAAACGAAGTTTGAGGGAATTACATTTTTATTGGGCACGGGTTTGGTGTCTCCCCCATTTCCTTGTCATATAATAATTTTTTTTTCCATGCAGGAAGGAAGGAGGGGCCAAGGGCGAATGCCCGCAAAAAAACGCGTCCCCCCACCCTACAAAGGAAGAAGAGAACCAAAATTAAAGTCCAGGGTTTTCGAGATGCCTGAACATTCTGCGTTTGAAAGATTGGGGTTTATAGATAGGGGGAAAGATGGATTGAGGAAGATTGTTCCAGAGATCACCGGTTCGGTAAATGAAAGATTGAAAATACCAATTAACCCTTGCGTTAGAGAGTTGGACAGAAAAGGACTGAGAATGTGTCGAAAGTCTGGTACTGCGTGCTCTCCTTAAAGGAGGAGACATACGGTTGGAGAGTTCAGAAGAGCAGTGTCCGTTATAATAACTATAGTAGAGAGAGAGAGAGAGAGAGAGAGAGATGAAAAGCCTTTGATTCCACCCTGTCAAGTAGAGCTGTGTGGGTTGAACCACCCCACACATGAGAAGCGTACTCCATACAGGGTAGGAAAAGACCACTGTAAAGAGAGAGCAACTGACTGAGGGTGAAGAAAATGCGGAGGCAGTACAGCACACCTAACCTCTTAGAAGCTGTTTTAGAGAGAGAGTATATGTGATCTTTCCAGGAAATATCACGAGAAAAGGAAACGCCATGAATGTTAAGAGAAGAGGAAGGACTGAGTTGTGCTTGAAGGTAAGGGGATAGTCATGTGGAAGATTGTGACGAGTAGACAGATGAAAGAATTGAGTTTTTCTGTGCTTCATAGACGTCCCACGCAAAGCATGGAGCGACTTGGGACGCTTTGTGAAATGGGTGGAGAAGTGAAGAGTGGAATCATCGGCATAGTAGTGGATAGGACAGGAAATGCGACTTAATAGATCATTGATAAATAAAAGGAACTTCTAGCAGGAAGGAAACGTACCAGATGAAAGACAAAGAGTCAAAGACGAAAGAGTTTGCTGCGGCAGTGTCAGAACAGAAGCAGTTCTTGAGAACAACAGGAGGAACACCATTAGGACCGTACGCCTTTCTGGAGTTGAGCCCAGATAAGACAGAAAAAAACATCTTTAGAAGAGATTCTAATTTTAAACATAATTAAGTCAAAGGGAGGAGGAGATGGAGGAACAGCACCGGAATTGTCCAGGGTTGAGTTCGAGGCGAAAGTCTGAGCGAAGAGTTCAGCTTTATCAGAAGAGATGGCAACTGAGCTATCAGAATGAAAAAGAGGAGGGAAAGAAGAAGAAAAGTTGTTGGAGAGGTTCTTGGCTAGGTGGTGGCAGAAATAGAATTAGAATTGAATAGGTTTTCACATTTTTGTCTGATAAGGAATTTTTACCGAGTCGAAGAACAGACTTTGCACGTTTCCGGGCAGAAATATAATCTACGTGAGAGCTAGGTGTTGGATGGCGACAGTACCATCTGAAAGCCGTCTCTCTGTTGCGGATAACATTAGAACAAGCAAAGTTAAACCAAGATGTTTTTTTGCATTAGTAGTAGGAAAAGAATATGGAATGTATGCCTCCATGCCCAAGAGAATCACCTCCATGATGCGCTTAGCGCACTCGGAGTGGCCCCGATCACAAAAGCAGTAATCATTCCATGGGAAATCAGAGTAGTATTGCCTAAGAGCCTCCCAATCATGCAGCGGCGCGAAAATGCCAAAGGCATCTCCTCTTGGGAGGATCCAAAGGCCGAACTGGAGCGATAGGACAGGAAACAGATATAAGATTGTGGTCGGAGGGACCCAACGGAGAAAAAGTTTGACAGAGTAAGATGAAAGATGAGTGGTAAGAAATACATCCAGAATGTTGGGCATATCTCCAAGGCGATCGGGGATACGAGTAGCGTTCTGTACAATCTGTTCTAGGTCACTCAGGAGAGAGAAGTTTTAAGGTAGTTCACGAGGGATGTCAGTGAAATGGGAGGAAAGCCAAGGTGGTGGTGAACATTGAAATTTCCTAAATAGACAGACAGCCCAGGTGTATTTACTCGTAGTTTGAGGTTGGCGTGTAATCCGTAGCCAGAAGGTATAGAGTTGGGAGGATTAAACTTCGGGAATACGAGAGCAAGTTAGGTTGTTGCGTACATATACGCAACATCCACCTTTGGAATGAAATTGAGTATAGTGAAAGTAGGAGGGTACAAAAAAGGGGTTACTGTCAGTCGTCCCAGACACCCGAGTTTCAGTGAGGAAGGGAAGGTGAGGTTTAGAGGAGGATAAGTGGTGTTCAATAGATTGAATGTATAAGACTACCAATCGGGCCACGCATACTACACACACACACCACACACACACACACACACACACACACACACACATATATATATATATATATATATATATATATATATATATATATATATATATATATATATATATATACACCGCACCCTCGATAAACCGTACATTAAACTCGGACCACCAAAGCAGGGGACGACGAGAATGAGTGAGAGCGTCTGTAACGAGCGTTGGCATTTCAGGATTTTTAATGTATTAATACATATATTTTATTGTAGCTCTACTTTATTTCACGTGTTTTTGCAACATATTGATGAATACACATTATAATTGAATCTGTTCTGTTTTGGCGTGTAGACATTTTTTTTAAATGCACTTTATTTGTTTTGTTATTTCTTGATTACGACGTGAATGAATGTAGGCCCGGGGAAAAATAGTCTCTCACTTAATTTGCACTTTCTCCTTTAAACGCACACCCCTGCACACCAATTAGTGCTGTTTATGGGGAGTTTAATATGCGCCTCGGTGGTGTGGTGGTTAGCGTCGCTGACTACGAATTTATCGGCCCCGGGATCGAGACCCGGTGACGGCAGGCGGCACGCAGCAAAACCCAGCTGTTCATCCTTCCACACAATAAAAAAAATTGGTTGGTAGATAAATGGGTAGCCTAGTGGTTAAGACGCTGGGCTGCTGGTGAGACGTGGTTAAACTGTAGGTCTAAAGTAGAGTGACAAACTTGACCTTCGTCAGAATGAACAATTCGGGCGGAAACAAATGCTGATCGGGAGGTCGTGGGATTGAGTCTGGACGATAACTTTGTAATTTCAGACTTCTTTGGCGGGTTGTGGCGGCGGGTATAGGTCTAAGGTGAGGGCGGAAAGCTTGATCTTCGTCAGAATGAACAATTCGAGCAGAATTACACTAATGTTTTTGCATAGGCCAGGGCCTGGCCAAATTATTAGAATCACCAATCAAACTTTGCATTTTTAGAATTCATTACTAGGAATGAATTAAGTGAAACTGAAATATTCTTTCTCTTAACAATTGTTATTAATAATTCTACTCCATTTAACCTCTTGACGACTGAATTTTTTGTAGGGTTAAGTTATAAATGCGTGTATTGGAAACGGTACATATTCGACACAGTCGTCCAAAAGAGGTTAAGTACAGAGGGTTGACAAAAGTAAATGAACACCACGGATAATTGTCCTCAAGAACAAATGGTGAAAGCTCATCAATGACGTGTGGGTCAGCTTTACGTAATGGAGAGGAGAAAGGAACGCGATTCTAAATATATTGATTCAATAAATCTGTTATTATTTATCGACTTTTATTATCAAATAAAAAACTATGGGAAAAACCGAAGGTTTACTACTTCTGTCAACCCCCCCCCCTCTCTCCCACCTGTCTTTGTTGCTTGTCCTTCAAAACGTTTTGGAATACTTTCGATACACTCGAGGCAGTGACGTCAGAGCTTATCATGATGCAAAACTTCGTTGTAAAGTTGTTCCATAAAGACCACCATTTATGTAATAGTTACCATTTGAACCGAATATGGAACGATTATGAATCAATTTTATTTTTAATATCACCATAATTGATTCAAAATCGGTTCAGAAAGGAAAGTTGTTCCAACGGCTTTAACGATGGACCATTCGTTTTTCAAAGAAATCGTTCCATAATCGGCTCATGCAGTAAATGGAGCAATTAAAGTTTTAGAAATTGTTCCGTATGGAACAACTTTCCTTTTTGGATCGATTTTGGACCAATTATATCGACATTATAAAATAAAACTGATTCAAATCGTTCCATATTCGATCAAATTGAATAATTATTTTTTATAAACGGTGGTGGTCCGTATATATGGAACAACCTTACAATGTTGAATTAGGCTCGGAATCAATTCCAGTTTATTTGTTTTATATTATCATTATTTTCCTCTTTAATATTCCCATAAATTTCCCATGGGATTTATTAAATCTGGGGAGTTACTCCCATTGATATAACAGGACCTAATTCCCGGCAGGATATGACACTTTTACCATATTCCACTTTCAGTACATAACACACTATTGAAACTAATGTAATGAGGGGGTTGTTTAACCTCCTTCGCAACGCCTAAAGTCATATAACGGAGGTGACCTACAGCTCCAAGTGGGATCCGAACCACGGGTTGCTACATCCTCTGGACGAGGAGAACGGTCTCCAATCCAACTACTCTTCAGACCAACGAAAAGTGGTTACAACATTGGCCATAACGTAACTCGAGTATTGAAACCGGAATAATATAATTAAATAAAAGGTTCTTCAAATTAAGATAATTTGTTTTATTTTTTAATGATTCACTTCTTAATAATGAATTAATTAAAGAATATAAAAAAGTAATTGTGATTCTAATAAATTGGTCAGGGTGTGTGTGGAGAGAGAGAGAGAGAGAGAGAGAGAGAGAGAGAGAGAGAGAGTTACAAGGAGTTACAAGGAAAAGAAGTACCTCAAAAGGCCTTGCGGCCCATACCGAGGAGGTACCAATGGCAACGGGTGCCAGGGAAAATTTTGTAAAGTTTATTTTTCTTTCAACTATCCTAGCAGTAGTAGAAAACTGGATAGAAAAGTAGAAGGCTCTCTCCCCACCCTCCCTGCCAGAGGCAGGTACGGAAAAAGGTTGAAGAAAATACCTTGACCCTGGAAAGAGAGAGAGAGAGGAGGGGCGACAAGCTTGACCTTCGTGAAATGAGGAATCATCGCGCGGAACCTTTGAAAGGTATATAAAGCTAATAAAACGAGAGACTGAAAGCACCCTTGGCGAGTGCATGGGGGTCAGAGTCACCAGCTCTACCCGATGAGCCATCCGGAATCCCTCCCAAAAATCGTTCCAACTCGATTAAGATTTATAGCGGTATTTGACCATTCCCTCTCTTGCTCTCTCACATATATATATATATATATATATATATATATATATATATATAATACATGACTTAAGGAAATAAACTAAAACCGATAAAGAATGAAAAAAATGCATTTCCGAACTGTGCGAGATTAAGTAAGAAGGAGCATTTTCCACATTATGCAGAATCATTACTACAATTAAAACCTTTATGATACAGGGTGTTTCCAAAGTCGCGCATGTCCCCCCCCCCCTTAAATTTTTTTTATATATTGGGTTGTGCGACTTTAGAAACACCCTGTATAAGGTGAGAGAGTAAGACTCAAAATGGGTCAAATATAACCGTTTTGAGGTTTCGCCGAGTTTTAACGATTTTAGGAGGGGTGACACTCGATTGGCTCATCGTCTCAAGCTGGTGATTTTGACATGATCCACGCGACGAAGATTCAACTTCCACATATGGCTTCCGTGTGTCTCATTTTATTACCTTCTCTTGATAACCAAACTAGCAATTTAGTCATAATAAAATCCATGCAAGTATATATTTCAGGAGCAGAAACGCATAATTTTCCAATTTTGTTTCACCCAGTAAAGTTAAAGAATTTGTTTACTCGTTTTTTTATTTACGTAAATATCTGCATACGAAGAGGGGTTCGAACGGTTGTTCAAAGTCATCAGGAATAAGTATATGAATGCATACAAAAACCTTTATAAACGTTTTTATATGTAGGCCTGATATTTCTATTATATATATATATATATATATATATTATATATATAATATATATATATATATATATATATATAACACACACACACACGTCTTATCATTTTTGTAGTTAATATATAATATACTCGTATATTTACTCATTATATCTCGCATATCATTTTTCATTATAATTTTTTCTATATTCCCTTTAATGTGTGTATATATATATATATATATATATATATATATATATATATATATAGATCATGAATTGTTATAAAATATAGTTTGTAACTTTATATATCTGCGTACATGATTATTTTATAAAATATATAATTATTATAGATTATATAGGAAAATAAAAGAGTAATTGTAGCCTAAATATAGTTTAATATATATATATATATTTTTTATATAAATTATATAAAAATACAAAAATAAATCTTTACATCTTTGGCATCATATAATACTTTATATTACAAAAATGGGCAAATTGGGTATGGCATACGCGACTAGCTATCAGAGGCACTTGGGGTATGTGTAATCTAGGTTGGACTAGAAGAGAAGCGACTTGTGACCCTGAGTTTATATAACACTCGAGGAGGAGCTTCGAAGATGACGCTAAATGACTACGTTTGCTGAGGGAGAGGCGAAAGTGGTTCTGCTGACGAAGTGGTGAACTTGACGCCTAAACAGGCGTTTTCCGAGTGTTTGTTGAGGAGTGACATCCTTGAGAAGGTTTTTTTGCAGGATTGGCACGCGTATTTCTTGACTCTTTCGTGGGTCTGTTGGTGCGCCCTCAGGTTGCTCCTGTCGGCGAAGGAACGGTGGCACTGCATGCACTGGAAGGGCTTCTCTCCGGTGTGGGTGCGAATGTGGCCCTGAAGAAGCCACGGTCTGGAGAAGGCCTTCCCGCAGACTTGACACTTGCAGGGCAGTGTGTGGGTGCGGATGTGCATCTTGAGGGCACCAATGCTCGTGTATGCTTTGGCGCAGTGCTTGCAAGCAAACGCTCGTGGACCTAATGAGGAGCAGTGCAACTCGCTGTGCTTGCGGAGGCCAGACTGCGTCGAGTAGGACTTCCCGCACGAGTCACACGCATACCTGGAGGCGCGCGTGCCATTTTGCTGAGGCTGGCGTGGCGAGATAATCTCTTCTTCTGATTCGGAGGCTGCGGAGGAGCAGGTGGAGACGGGAGAAATGAGAGCGGAGCTCTCTGGGTATGAAGGCATCGGCGAAGAGTAAAACTGAGCAGTCGCCGAAGCTCGTGGCGAGAAACTCGGGCTTGAAACGGTATCGTGAGTGGTGGGGGAGGTTTGTGGTGACGGAGGGAGATAAGTGGAGGACTGCCAAGGAATACTTGATGGAGGAGTCTCGGTCTTCTTTGCTTCGGCTTCCGACGTTGCTTTGAACAACTGCAGGTAATACTCGGCCAAAGAAGGAAGATTCTCCTGCGACCGAGGAGTTGAAGGCTGATGGGGTCCGTAGGGACTGCCATTCGTGAAACTGGGTTCCACTTTCACTGGAGTGGGATTGACGATGTGAGAATTGTTGTGGTTGTAAAAATAACTCTGGGACACTGGTGTGGGATTCACGTGATACTGAGGGTTAGGTTGAAGTTGCTGAATCCGTGGGAAATCGGGGTAAACCGCGGTCACATTATGAGATCGAACGGGTTCCACTGGTGAGAATGCAGTAACTCTACCAACTGTATTTGAAGGGGATACTGGAGGAGGAGATCTTACTTCTGGAGGAGGAGATCTTACTTCTGGAGGAGGAGATCTTACTTCTGGAGGAGATCTTACTTCTGGAGGAGGAGATCTTACTTCTGGAGGAGATCTTACTTCTGGAGGAGATCTTACTTCTGGAGGAGGAGATCTTACTTCTGGAGGAGCAGGAGACGAGAGACGAGGTCTTTTAACACTTAAATCCTCTGGTTCCTCTTGTTCTGGAGTTAATGCAGGCTCGTTGTAAAGAGCGAGGGGCCGTTTTTTCAATGGACAATGCGCATAATTGCGCTTCACCATGAACGAGCTAGGCATGGTTTATCACAAAAGACGCGTCTCAATAACTCAAGTGTTCAGGTGCACAACAGTGACGCGTAAAAGCTTTAGACAATCTGAGATCTGGAGGCGCGTGTGAGCCTTATATACGCAGAGCTCAGCAGGTGTATCGTAGAACGTGCCGACGGCCAATCAACAAAGGAAGGAGGAGCTAAAGGCTCGTGCTAAAAAGAACATCGAAAGACAAAATTTACTTCTAGGAAAACGTTTAATATAATTTTTTTATATAATAATAGTTATGAATTACCATTTCATATAAACCTTAAACTGTATTTGTGTTTGTAAATGTTTACTTTTTTGTGAATAAATATTAACGAGAGAATCACAAATAAAAGGAATAAATTTAGACGATGGAACTATTTGGTAATAATTTCCAATTCTCCTCCCACTCTCAAATAAGCCAGTGAACACGCTTCTCTTTTCCGTCGAAAACCAATGGAGGAGTGGTTTAGAACAGCTGTCGGCCGTGTGTGATGGCGGTTGACAGGTGTCAGATGGGCATAGTTACAGATGCCCACGTGGCTACATAAACATTCTATAGAATCAGGTATAACCATATATACAATAAATAATAAAGCTTTCCTCAGTAACCAATTTTGAAAACATAGAAAACACTCGAAAAATCCAATATATATATATATATATATATATATATACACACACACACACACACACGCATATACCCAAACCTTCACGTGTAAATATTGCTACATAACAGATACAGTAAAGAAAAAAAACGCACACAACCAACTGAACAAGTCAAAACAAAAAAAATCGGTTACGGGAATTGTTTCCTAAATGGGGGTAAAAGTGGTTTAGAGGGCGGAAAAAGAAGCAAACATCTGCGCGCGAGCCTCCTCCGCCTCCTCCTTCCGAGGGCCACGCGACAATGGCACTGAAATAAGCAGGAAGTTCGGTGGTTTAAAAGGTGACAGAAAAGGTTAAAATTTTATGGCACTTTACAACGGTCAAATTTAGAAACGGTTTCAAACAGTTTAAAAATTTATGTCTATCGTACAATTATACAAATTTATACTCGCATACGATCGTGAAAATTGACATTTTTTATTTCGGGATTTTTTTTTTTTGTATAAACTGACATTTCGTGGATGTTAACATTTTATTGGCAAGTTTTTTAGAATTTAATTACGTTAGGTAAGGTTATATAAGCTTAGGTACGGTTAAGTTGTTAGTTTATCAGAGTTACAGGGTGTCCGGTCTCACGGGATAATTTATTTTAAATTAAATTTACAAAAGTAATGCATTTCTTGGACTTTTAAAACCTTTCAATTTACTCTCAGTGTACTTTCGGCTTGCCAGGTGTACTCTTTAATTACTTTATATTCAGAGTACCTTCGCTACTTTTTCTATACTGTTCATTCTAAAGTACACAGAGCGGACAGTATTTAGGGTACATACACGCAAATATATATTTACCTACATCATTAGCCAGCGCCCGTGGCTCAGTGGATAACATCATTTCCTTATAAGCGAGGTGAAGACGTTGAAGTCCGGGGTTCGCCTATCGATGCTTGTGGTTAACGCTCGCGAATTAACGCGATTAACGACTGGTCTGAGCACTGTGCTAATGTTTAGCCCTTCTCACTAATAATTGTTTTATACATATACAACAATATACTAAAATTGGTATTTTCTCTCTTATTAATGCCTGTATTTCGTGCCTAAAAAAATTAATTTTGTTTCTACATTTTACTCGTGTGTTTGGATGCATGCAATAATGCAGAAAACTATCCCTAATACCATTTCCCACTTAAATAAACGGAAAATTTACCACATATTTTCTGTGCATGGCTTGTTCGATATATAGGGTGTCCCCAAAAAAACTATATACTCTTTATAGCATCATGTTTTTTTTTTTTAAATTATAAAATATATGATGCTATAAAGAGTATATAGTTTTTTTTGGGACACCCTGTATATATATATATATATATATATATATATATATATAATATATATATATTATATATATATATATATGTTAAACACAGACCGTGCATGGAACAAAGAACTCTTCTGGGAAAATTAAATCCACTATAGTCCGAATAAGTAATGGTAAATGACAAATACCATAGTTTTTTTCCTTTTTCATGATTTTAGCCCGACGTGGGCAACGGGTCTCTCGCAAAGAGATCCCATAAATATATATATATATATTACACAGGGTGTTAGCAAAGTGTGTTTCATATATTAGTATACATACTCAGGACTTCAAAGTGAACAAAAATGTTCCTATGAACATAAATCCACAATCGCTTCTTTTCCGAGATACATTGATTTTTTGCCGAAGACGATCCAATTAAAATGAAAGTCATTCAAATTTATGAATGTCGTAGTTGCTTGGTTGTTTAGATAGCTATTTTTCTTTCGTTTTGATAGTATTTTGTTTGTTGTCATTTTAGAAACCAAAATTATGCAATTGACTTTTTCTTGTGGGGTTATTTAAAAAATATTTGTTGTTTATGCGAGAGAAGTTAACAGAGATGAATTGTGGCAACGTGTTCAAGATTGTTCAGAAACAATACGCAACTGTAGAGGTGTTTTCGAACGTATGCGGCAAAATTTTCAACGACGCATTGAAGCATGTACTCTGATGCAGGGAAACCATTTTGAGCATTTGCTGTACAATAAACTTTGATAAACTTTAATGACTTTCATTTTAATTGGGTCGTCCTCGGCAAAAAATCAATGTATCTCGGAAACGAAGCGATTGTGGATTTATGTTCATAGGAGCATTTTTGTTTACTTTGACGTCCTGAATATGTACACTAATTAATGAAACATAACTTGATAACACCCTGTGTGTAATATATAACCTTTGGTTAGCTTCCGCCGAATTATTCATTCTGACGAAGGTCAAGCTTTTCACTCCACTTTAGACCTACAGTTTAACGTGGAATCCGAACCACGCCCCATCAGCAGCCCAGCGTCTTAACCACTAAGCCACCTAGGTACCCATTTATCTACCAACCACTTTCTTTATTGTGTGGAAGGATGAACAGCTGGGTTTTGCTGCGCGCCGGCTGCCGTCGGGTGCCGTCGGGTCTCGAACCCGGGGCCGATGGATTCGTAGTCAGCGACGCTAACCACTACACCACCGAGGTGCTATTATCAGGGCCGGATTTACTTGCTTGTGGGCCCTAGGCCAAACCTTATCAGTGACCCCCCAAAAAAAAAATATATATATATATATATATATATCGTAATATTGTAATGTAAAAAAAAAAGAATTACAACATAATGTAACACATCAATAATTTTATTCAAATTAGTTTTATATCATGTACAACTTATTCTTACACAAAGGAATAATGGAAAAAAATAGTCAAATTGAAGCATAATAAATTTTGCAATAAGAATTACAACATAATGTAATACATTACACATTAATAATTTTTAATCAAATTAGTTCCATATCAAGTACGTCAAAGTAAATCAAGTTCCATATCATGTACATCTTACACATAGGAATAATGGAAAAATACAATGAAACTGAAGCATAATAAATTTTGCAAGCACAACTATGTGAAGTTCAAAATGACTTTTTCCTGCTTTTTTCTATGGCAAATTTGTCAATGATACTGTTTGTGTCAAGGGATTGTAGGAGGTCCCCAGTGGGCCCCCAGTTACTGGTGGGCCCTAGGCCAATGGCCTATGTTGCCTATTGGAAAATCCGGCCCTGGCTATTATATATATATATATATATCGATATGTTTTATATATAGGCTTGTGTGTGTGGTATTGTTAATAGATATCATAATTGCTTTAAGGAGTTGGTTAAATGCTTTATATAAACAGGTTATATCTTTATATATCCAATCTTAAATAAGGGTCAATATAGATCATTTTCATTCAAGTTTTAAATTTTATATAAAACATAGTTCATTGCATGTACATTTTTTCCTAACGAGTTGTATACTATAAAATTTTTGGTATTGTGTGTGTGTCTCTCTCTCCTCTCCTCTCTCTCTCTCAAATGGATATATTAATAAAAAAATGTTGACCAAATGTTTTAAATGAAGAGTTCAACGAAATAAAAAAAACCTTTGCTTATATATATATATATATATATATATATATATATATATATATACCACACACACACACACTTTCGACCAAAGTGTACGTGATTATATCCCTTCAACATCCGTTTCAAATAATTGCAAATTGCAATCATGCATTATAGATGACTGCAGTAACCATGCGTATTTTTCTACATGGTAACAACAAACTTAAATGTATAGTTGAATTTACCATTGTGATTGGTTACCAGATAATTTGGTTGTTCCAATCAAAGTACTTTTTTTTTTTTGAGTGATAAACACGTACCGAATAGGCTTTATACATTAATAGTAAAACCTCCTGTATAATTTTAGCTTTGTTTGCTACAGGGTGTCCATAAAATCCAGCATCATAGAAGTAGGCCCTAAATTTTTAATTAATAAATTGTGCCTATAACGATGTACTTTATGGACACCCTGTATATTGTAATGTCATATATATATATATATATATATATATTATATATATATATATATAAAGTAAGGATAAAAGTAAAGATTTTAAATTATTTGTCAGTGAAAAGAATTATTGGTGAATAAAAGAGGAAGTGGGCATTGGAAGTGAAGAAGTATAAAGATTTTGGGCACGTGGGGATACCCTTCAAAGGAATATGATCCTAAGAAATTTATGTTATAAGGTTGATAGTTCCGTGCATAGTGTCATCGTACCGAATTCAGTTAAAGCAGAAAGCTTATATAACTCTTCCGTACTATTTCCTTTAGGTAAAAATTTGCTTCTCCTGAAATCAGTAAACCACCCTCAAGTACGCTCCTGTTGAGAAGTATTGTTTGCTTTCAGACCAGTTGACCTTCGGGGACCATAAAGTGGGTCTTATGGCGGAACGTCATAGAGACTGTATTGCCAATCTAGTTGTCACCTTTTATCAGCATTACCTAATATCTATTCGTAGATAAATCTCGGCTTTACGAAGCAATTCCATAAGAGCCATTATATAACGTTACAATACAAAATTTCGTAACGTTCGCAATTTGATAAAAGCATCCTTATGACATGGATACATAAAACCGAAGATCCCTTGACGCGTATCAAATACATAATAAGTATATTGCCCAAGAGCTCAAAAAGATGATCCGTGTAGCGTTATTTCATTCCTTGGGGGCAGCTGAACGGCGCTGAGAAGGAAGAAAGGAAGTTAGGAGGAAGGAAGGAAGTTAGGTAGGAAGGAAGGAAGGAAGGAGCAAACTCGTCAAAGGGACGTTGACAAAAACTCGACCGAAATTAGTATCAAAAGGCAGCGAAAACCTCTTGCGAGTTTCATGTGTTATTCGTGAGCTTTTGAATCAACTATTTTGCAGGCAATTTGAATGCAACTCGGAAGAATATTGCACGCACTTAAACACAATGAAAAAGGGAAACCGATACAATACGAAATTATATATATATATATATATAGAAGAAACGCAAAGGCATTTCACAGCCAAGATTGATGGCTGCAAAGAACTCGACTACTGGGAAAGACTACGTAAACTAAATCTGTACTCACTGGAAAGAAGAAGAGAGAGGTACATCATAATCTACATATGGAAAATGATCGAAAAACTGGTACCAAACCTAAAACTAAACCCAATTACCATTCAAACAACACTGGAAAATAGGAAAGGCAGAATGTGTAGTGTTCCTAAATTAAAGGCACGACAAGGGACCTCCTCAACTCTGAAGGAAAATAGCTTGGTTGTCAGGGGGCCAAGACTTTTCAACCAGCTTCCTAAGGACCTCAGAAACGTAACGGGGGTCAAAGTTGAAGTCTTCAAGAAAAGACTGGATGCCTGGCTCAGGACAGTACCAGATGAGCCGGGCGTGCCTGGCTATGTACGGTGGAGAGCGCAAGAAAGCAACTCGCTCCTCCACCAGGCCAGACCTAGAGGCGGGGCCACCAGCTTGACCTCCGTGTGAAGAGAGACCAACGCACGAAACAACATAAGGCATAAGGTAAGGTGTATATATATATATATATATATATATATATATAGAGTGAACCAAAAGTAGGTGGACAGTAAATGATAACGTTTATTTGAGAATACATATTTAATTTTTTTGTATACTATAATACAAAATAAAATTTAAATAAATTTAGTTATAATATTTAATATAATAAAACACAAACACCATAGTTATAATGAACACCATAGTTATAATATAATATAACACAAACCGTATTCAACCTACTGTCCACCTACTTTTGGCTCACCGTGTATATATATGCGCCTCGGTGGTGTAGTGGTTAGCGTCGCTGACTACGAATCCATCGGTCCCCGGGATCGAGACCCGGTGACGGCAGCCGGCGTGCAGCAAAACCCAGCTGTTCATCCTTCCACACAATAAACGAAAGTGGTTGGTAGATAATTGGGTACCCTAGGCGGCCTTGTGGTTAAGACACTGGGCTGCTGGTGGGGCGTGGTTCGGATTCCACGTTAAACTGTAGGTCTAAGGTGGAGTGAAAAGCTTGACCTTCGTCAGGATGAACAATTCGGGCGGAAGTTAACCAAAGGTTATATATATATATATATACAGTATTATACAGTATTTATTGTACAGTGTATATATACGCAGTAGCCATATATATATATATATATTTGACCGGTTGGAATAAAGGCTTTTATTCTCATCAGTTCCCCGCCTCTTACTGACTGTCTTTAATCTCTCTCTCTCTCTCTTTCTTTCTCTCTCTCTCTCTCTCTCTCACTCTCACTCTCTCTTTTTACTATCGCTATTATAACAGACATTGCTCTTCTGAACTCTCCAACTGCATGCTTCCTCCTTTAAGGATAGCTTGCAGTCCCAGACTTTCAACACATTCTCATTCCTTTTCTGTCCAACTTTCTAACGCAAGGTTAATCGGATTCTTAATTTTTCATCTACTCAACCAGTCAACTCTGGAACAACCTTCCTCAATCTATCTTTCCCCCTGTTTATGGCCTTCAATCTTTCAAACGCGGAGTTGTCCCGGCATCTGAAAACTTTGGACCTTGATTTCGGCTCTCTCTCTCTCCTTCTTCTATGGGTGAGGGGTAGGTATTTTTGCGGGCGTTCGCCCTTGGATTCTCCTTCCTGCGTAAATATACATAGTGTAGTGGTTAGCATCGCTGACTACGAATCCATTGACCCCGGGTTGGATTCTCGGCGACGACAGGCGGCATGCCGCGAACCCAGCTGTTCATCCTTCCATACATTAAAACTGGTTGGTAGGTAACTGGATGCCCCGGTAGCCTAGTGGTTAAGACGCTGGGCTGCTGCTGATCGGGAGGTCGTGAGATCGAGTCCGGGCGAGGACTCCGTAATTTCTGACCACCCTGGTGGTCGCGATTTAGATTCTACGTTAAGTTATAGGTCTATGGTGGAGCAACAAGTTTGACTTTCGTTAGAATGAACAATTTGGGCGGAAACAAAATCAAAGTTAACGAAGGATATATATATATATATACACATATATACACACACAGGGTGTATATATTTCGACTCGTAAACCTCGTAAATCAGAATAAAGCTTATGGTGCACGACTTCTGAGACACCCTGTATAGCCTATATATAGATAGGCCTATATATGGGTCCATAAATTATCCTTACAAATTTAATTGAAATTTAATTGAATTTGTAAAGGTAATTTATGGACATCACATATATATATATATATATATATATATATATATATATATATATATATATATAGGCAACTGGGCATGAGTGAGCTCGAATGTGTGATAATTCACAGATGTAGTGGGTTATTTTTTTCGTGAGAACATTTTTGGTACCTCGGAAATTTTAAAAAATTCTATAAAAATGTAAAAACATTTTGTACTGTTTTATGTTACTCTTGAAATAGTTTAGCATTTGCAAAGTATACGTTCAAAGCAGGGGTTCCCAACCTAAGAGTAAATTACCCTCCCCCCCCTACTGGGGTAATGACAACTATTTTGTGGGGTAATGACACGCGATCCAGAAGTTTAAAAAAAATAATATCTAATGATTGGGATAATGGAGCTGGATTAAAATTGGGGTTTTGGGGTAACTATACAAAAGAGGTTAAGACCCACTGGTTTAAGGTAAGTTATACTTTGCTTTGGAGTAGACAGAACGGACAGTTCTTAAAGGATGATGGCTTCACCTCTCGAATTGGCATCGAATCAGAGCCTTTTCAGGAGCCTTAACGTATATACTTTATATATACAGGGTGTCCCATAAGTCCGGTCTCGTAGGGAAATTTATTTTAAATTAAATTTACAAAAGTAATACATTAAAACTAAAACAAATGTTCGAAATTATGTCTTATTTTGGGACCTTTTTTTTTGTTGCAAGCAGAATAACACTCAATGGCTAATATGGAAGGGAGTTACACTCGTGAGGAAAAGGCGAAGGCAACTGGGAACAGAATGGGAGTCCCGCAGATTGCAGCAACCGCAACGCGAATCGCGTCTCGGGGTCGCTGCAGTGCGCGGGGCTCACATTCTGTCAGTGTAAAATCATACGCGACTTGAGTCGTCAGTCGTCAGTCGCAAGACGATCCTCCGTGCGACCAGCCTTAAACTTTTCACAGTTACGTCGTCTCACAAATTACAAACGCCTTTTATTTCCAGAAAGTCAGGTTTTGGTCTCATCAATCCGTTAATGCACAGAATACTCCTCCATTTCTCACTCCAGTTTTGATGTTCCTTTACAAACTCAAGCTTTTCCTCTGTTTCATATCATTATGTACGGATTTCTCGCAGTATCTTTTCTTTGCATCAACCCAAGTACTTTAACACTTCTATTTACTGTGTACACGCGTGTTTACATTAATTCCATGGTCCTCGTGTACCTTTGTACATATATACTTCTGGGACTGTTTTAAAGCAAGATGATAAAGAGTTTTTGAACAGCGCAATCCTGCCTTGTAGTCATTATCTATGCTAGGTTAACCTTGTCGTGCTATAAGTAACCAAACTGCCATTTTCCTAAACCTGTTGTTGTAAAGTTCTTTGAATTTCCCCTTTAGACATCGTGAGTTCCAATCCAATTTCTCCAGTTTGTCCTATTTATGAAGAGTGAGAATTTGTGTCCTGAACTCGCATGTTAACTCTGAGTTTACTTCGTGGTACAAAAGATTACCACACATTATCTAACAGAATATCTGAAAAAGATGAGAGGACCATAACTCAATTGATAGTTTATTATTATTAATATTATTGGACCTTTTCCGTTCTATGGGTACCATTTAATGAGAAAATAATATTTTTTAAACTTATATATATATATATATATATATATATATATATATATATTAATATATATATATATATCAAAACCTACGGTAAAATTATTGAATACTCGGTTAGGTTAATTGAATGCCCGGTTAGGTCACTGTCCGCCCTTGACGATTGGTTAGGTTAAGTCGTGATATTTTCGTTAAAACTAACGAAAATATCACGATTTAACCTAACCAATCGCCAAAGGTGTACAATTAACCTAACAGGCCATTCAGTTAACCTAACAGGACATTCAATTAATCTAATCGGACATTCAATTAATCTAATTGGGCATTCAGTTGACCTAACCGGGCATTCAATTAACCTAACCGGGCATGTATATATATATATAGCCTAGGTCTTTGCGCGAACTAAGAATAAGATGGCCTATAGCCTACGTCCGATTTTGAACACAAATTATCGTCAAATTTTTGAAGAAACGACGAATATTTTTTGTTTTTATTTATGTTTATTAAAGCTGTTAAATTAAATAAATTAAATTTCTTCTATTCAAAATGTAATGATTAATTAATTATTAATAAAAAGTTAAAATAAGTTTAAAAAATATTAATTTCTCTCATTTCAATAGTGCCCATAAAACGGAAGAGGTCATTATTATTATTATTATTATTATTATTATTATTATTATTATTATTATTTAGGGTTGCCAGACCAAAAATCCCGCGTCAAAATCCCGCGTCAAAATGTCCCGCAAAAAAAAATTTTTAAGCAAATTTTTTTAGGGATGAATTGATTTAGAAGTTCAATATTATGTATAATAATTTCAATTTATTCACGATGTTTAATTGTTAAATATTATTGTAATAAAAATTTTCTAATTTTGTTTGTTGTAACCGTTGAACAAATCTAGTTTCAACTTGAAAAAAAATTTGGTCTTAAAAAAAAATCTCAGAAATTTTTTTGTCCCGCATAGGCATTTGAAAAATCTGGCAACCCTATTATTATTTATTATTATTATTATTATTATTATTATTATTATTACACCAGTTCTAGGAATTTATTTTTTTTTAAATCGTTTGTATTAACGTTGACGTTCGTTTATTTCTGCTTATTTTTAATTTTTGCAAAAAAATATAGTGGTGCTCGCTCCATATTCTAGAAAATAACTTGGTGCTAGCCGCATTGAAAAGGTTAGGAACCCCTGCTCTACACCATATATGTGTCTTTTTAATGGAGATATATATATATATAAATTATAGTGTTCCGCGGAATATAAAATTATTTCGTTGTGTGTAAACTGTCTTTTAATGATATATGCAACTGAGGTGTTGCAACACACCACGTAACAAGACCATTAAATTAGCACCATTCTCCTATTCTGTTGGTTTCTGTATCTGGTTCAGATGTAAAATACGTACGAATAAAACTGAAAATTTTGATCGAAATTAAAGCAAAATATTTTGTTTTTCGAAGGAAAAACTAATTTTGTTTTTTCTTAGTTTTATTATTTTGTAAAATGGCAATTAATATATACAATCAATTAAAATCTTAAGAATCAACAACTGAAATCCACCCATACACACACACCCACTCCAGCCCCCACCCCCCTCGCTCACACATATATACATATGTATGTTCGCACTCTACTGAAGCGACATTGATCACCTATAATGTGCAGTAGGTAATCCCTGAAGTTAATTCAAACCCTTCCATTGGATATGGATCGTATATACTTAATTGTCCTTGGGATTAACGTATCATAATCCAAGTTAATCCCAGACAAGTAATATAGTTTTAGTTTCACATTAATTCAAGATATATATAAACCCTAGATCCATATATATATATATATATATATATATATATATATCTATATATATCATATATATATATATATATATATATATACAAACTGTAAGTATATATATATATTATATTTAACTAAACCTTCTGATAATAAATTGAGACAAAACTAAAAATTAGTTCAACTGATAAAGGAGGAGATAAAGCGAAAGAGACATAACAAAGAAGAGACACTATAAAATCACAGATAGAAAAGAGACATTTAAGACAAGACCACCTCTGAACTGTACATACTCTTTACAGTTAATTTAAAAGGACTCTTACAGTACTGCGTTCGAAATAACTGGAAACCGCAAACTATTTTCCTTACACCTGTTGTTATTTTGTGTCTAATATTATATATATATATATATAATAATATATATATATACTGTGTGTATATATAATGCCTGTTCGTTTATACATGCCTAAACGGCTACAATAATCTGCACCAAATTTAGTATACACATTAAGGAGGACCAAACCAGGGAAGGTTTTAGTAACACACTCAGTCACTCACCCCTCTCATCTTCCCCTAGGTTGTATTTTGGGTGTTTTTTTATTTTTTTTTAGCTGTGTAAGGCGCAGCGGGCATTTTAGTATATATAGGGTGAACCAAAATGTAGGTGGACAGTAAATGATAACGTTTATTTTGAGAATACATATATTTAATTTTTGTATACTATAATACAAAATAAAATTTAAATAAATTTAGTTATAATATTTAATATATAAAAAAACACAAACACCATAGTTATAATGAACACCATAGTTATAATATAATATAACACAAACCG